>APFE030337582.1:100146-110427 GCA_000404065.3 Pinus taeda | reverse complement strand
ATCAATTTATATTATCGAAATGAAATATTTAATTATTATATAATAGCTATTTTCTAACTAAATTATTAAACAACTTAACAAATTAACCAACGACTATTTTTCAATAGCTAACTCTAGGCAATGATGCATCCATGATATTTATTCACTAAGATCAATTGATTTCTCACCTTGTCCTGAGGATGAACCACATTAGTTGGTTCGAAATGTCGACCAAATCCTAACGATGTGATTAATCTAAAAGACTGATATCCAGCTTATGATTTTTTGATCTTGCATAAGGACTCCACCAATTCCTCTCTTGCAAGCATCTGTGCACACTACAAATTCTTTGTTTGGATATGCAATCTTTAGCATTGGTGAACTTGTCAACAATTGATTAAGTTTCTCAAAGCTAGCCTCACACTCCTTAGTCCATTCAAACTTCTTACCTTTCCTTTGTAATGATGTTATAGGATAAGTATTCTGTAAGAATTTCCTGATGAACCTCCTACATTAGCCTTCCAGACCCATGAAATATCTCACCTTATGCACACTCTTAGGGGCTACCCACTCCATGATGGCCCTTATTTTTTTTGGGTCTACTGTAATTCCCTCCTTGGAGGTAACATTCCCCAAGTAGTGTACCTCAGTCTGAAAGAAACTACACTTGTTGAGCTTAACATACAATTGATTCTCTCTCAACAACCTCAACACTAATGTTAAGTGCTCAACATGTTCTTTGTCATTTTTAGAATATATAAATATATCATTCATGAACACAATAACAAACTTATTGAAATATGGATGCAATACACTATTCGTCAAGCACATAAATGTAGATGGAGCATTACTTAAGACAAATGGAGCTACAACGAACTCATAATGCCCATACCTGGTCTTGAGTGAGGTCTTGTAAATGTCCTCCTCTTTGATGCATACTTGATGATATTTGTATCCCAGATCAATCTTCGAGAAACCTACTACTCCCTTCAGCTGATCGAACAAGTCACTAGTCCTTTGTAATGGATACTTGTTCTTGATAGTCACTTTGCTCAACTTCTTGTAATCAATGCATAATCTGAGTGTTCCATCTTTCCTCTTTATGAACAATATCATTGCACCCCATTGTGATACACTTGGCCAAATGTACCCCTTTCGAACATTTCCTTCAACTGTAGCTTCAAGTCTACCAACTCATGTGTGCTCATCCTATAAGGTGATTTTGATGTTGGAGCTTCCCCTAGCACTAACTCAATAGAAAAGTCTACCTCCCTGTGAGATGGAAACTTTGTAATGTCCTCAGGAAATACATCCTTAAACTGTTGTAAAACTAGGTACCTACTCAACACATTTTCATCCTCAACTTCCTTACCCTTTTCACTAGAAATTCACACTACAAATAACTTACACCCTTTCCTGTGACTACACTTTGCTTTCATAACTATCACCATCATAACCAATGTAGCTTTCTTCTTACCTTGTAATACTCTTGGTTCTCCATTGTCATCAACACACTCAATAGCTGTGTCATGACAGTCTACCTTGGTTCTATGAAGAGACAACCAATCCATGCCCAACAACATACTCTATGATCCCAATGATAATACATTCAAATGTGTTGCAGTAGACATACCATTTAAATCAAATGCACAATCTCTTACCGAATGATGAACTTTATTCTTTGTACATGTAGCCAACTACACTAACTAAGACTCTGCATGCAATTCCTTACTCAAACCACACTTATCCACCAAGTTAGGTCTAACATAGCTATCATTAGATCCATGGTCAATCAAAATAGAAATAACTTGATCACAAATATTATCATCCATATAAATGATAGATGTCTGATGCTCTGACTGTTTGTTATCTAATGTTTCATAGATACACGGAATACTATGACCAACATCCCCAATAGTTTGTGCCTCCTACGCACTATATATCTAAGTTCTACCACTCTGATTCTGCAAACAATCTCTCATGCTATGATCCTTGCCACAAGTCCAACACTCTATATGCTTCTAACCTATCTTTGATCTAATCTCCTGATCAAAATCCCTATCCTCTATCTAATGCATTGAACTTCTTAAGCGGTGAGACATTCTCCTTGTTACCTGTATCCCAAGGCCCTTCTCTCTTTCTATCCCATTGTCCTTTGTTCTTTTTATTACCTCTTTAGTCTGGCTTAGTCTCGATTTTGCGCTTCGATTGTTCATAGCAATGCCTTAGATTTAGTATGGCCTCCTCCAATAATCTAGGCTTGTTGAACTCAATTCTATCTTTAAATACAATCGATAACCCACTAACGAACCTCTGAATCTTGGCGTTCTCGTCTTTGTGATAAGGCACATACGTCAGCAACTCCAAGAATCTTCTAGTGTACTCATCATCTGTCATGGAACCCATCATAACCGACATAGCTTTGTTCTTATCATGTAATACACTTGGTTCTCCATTTTCATCAGCACACTCAATAACTTTGTCATAACAATCTACCTTGGTTCTATGAAGATACAACAAATCCATGCCCAACAGCATACTCTATGATCCCAATGATAATACATTCAATTGTGTTGTAGTAGGCACACCATTTAAATCAAATGCACAAGCTCTTACCCAATGATGAACTTGCTTATTTGTACTTGTAGCCAACTGCACTAACAAAGACTCTGCATGCAATTACTTACTCAAACCACACTTATCCACCAAGTCAGGGCTAAAATAGCTATAATTAGATCCAGGGTTAATCACAATAGAAGTAACTTGATCACAAACCTTATCGTCCATATCAATGATAAATGCATGATGCTCTGCCTATTTTTTATCCAATGCTGCATAGATACACGAAATACTGTGATCAACATCCCCAAAAGTTTGTGCCTCCTACTCATTGTATATCTAAGGTCTACCAGCCTAATTTTGTAGACAATCGCGCCTGTGATGATCCTTGCCACAAGTCCAACACTCTATAGACTTCTAGCCTGTCTCTTCGTTCTGATCTCTTAATTGGAATCCCTATCTGATATCTAATGCATTGAACTTCTTAGGTGGTTTGACATTCTCCTTGTTGCCTGTATCCCGAGGCCTTTCTCTCTTTCTGTCCCATTTTCCTTTGTTATTTTTATTACCTCTCTAAACTGGCTTAGTCTCAATTTTACACTTTGATTGTTCATAGCAATTCCTTAGCTTCTGAATGGCCTCCTCCATTGATATAGGCTCATCAAACTCAATTCCATATTTAAATACAACTGGTAACCCACTAATGAACCTATGAATCTTGGCCTTCTCCTATGTGAGACAAGGAAGATACTTTAGAAACTTAAATAATCTGCTAGTGTACTCATCATCTATCATGGAACCTATCTTTAGCTCATAAAATTATTTTTCTCTGTCATCAAATTATCTCTCTGACAATTACATCTTCTTGAATAATTTCTCAAACTCACTTCAAGTCAAATCCTCCTCATGAATGCATTTGACATTCTTCACAACTTCCCATCAAATTCCGTGTTTACCTTTGAGACTGATTCTAGCCACACTAGCTTTGACGTTCTTTGAATAGTCATGCAACTTGAAGAATTTCCTCATGCCAAGAAACCATGCCTCTGCATATTGTGGTTTCTTCATCTCTTCATCAAATGTTGCTAGCTTTTCTTTCTTAAATTCATCCAGCAAGTATCCCCTATCACTTCTCCTGTAAGAATGATACCGATGACGATCATAGTGCTTATCTGAATCAGAACTAGAATCATACCTGTGTTTGTCCCTTCTCCTATCCAGAGTGTCCAACCATATTTCATCTTTGATTGTGTCATATCTATCTGATTTGTGACCACCATGCAACCAACTACCATATTTCCAATTAGTTATATCCTCCTGCTCATAGTTGATCTGACATGGTCCCTGTTGCTGCAAATCTGACAAAATCCAAAGTATTACTAAATTTACCTCTACTTGTTTCTCCTATGCCTATATGGTTTTGTCATTATCTACCTTAGAACTCCTTATCTCATCCTTTAAGCTTCTCAATGTAATTTCCAAATCAGAAGGGTTCCCAACACCATACTGCTCTTAAGATTCATTGGGAGAGTCTTTGTAGTCAACCATCTTTCTAGTCATTTGATATTTCTTCCTGCAAGGTGTATCGTGTCATCTAAAACAAATCACAGTAAACCAACATACATTAGTATAGCTCAGGGGGATACCTTATCTGTAATACTAACAAATCAACATGATACATGTATAACATAATCATGAAAACATATAGGAACATAAAACATAAGCATATGGCCATGCAACTGCCATTCTGGATAGGGTCCTGTCATCAATGCATGACCTTAACAACAACACACCATGACCTCGAGCATGAAAACCTTCATCATTACATCACTATACACTTGACCACATGCAAACATGAACATGCATAAGTGACGAATAATCATCCACACATATGCATAAACACATATGATCAAGCATGAACGAATGATACTTGAAATAAAACCTACAAGAATGATACATGTAAGTGACATAAGTCGACATGTAACTAGTCATAAACTCAAAACTTTGTATTCCACCACAAAAACCTCATGTTTCACATGACAACATCACTATAACCATGAAAAACATCATGCAATTGTAACAAGCACATGGAATGCAAGTGTGAGAGACACACATGAAATTGACATGCATGCATGACCAACACATAGCCCATCCAGTTTGAAGGGTGAACCATGCTCTGATACCACTCTGTAACACCCTCCTCCCACATCTACCCAAGCAACCAGCCACTGAGGGTAAACATGCGATGAGAGGCCACTATGATATGATTCAACCTCCTAAGTCACGTTAAGGAAGTGGAATCGATGCAAACACACCATACAGACATTAATCATCAACTACAAGACCCTCAGGAATCAATCCAATAATTTAGGAAACTTTCCTTGGGGTCCCACTAAACCTTTGGAAAACATAAGCCTTACTCGCTCTCATGCTATAGGCATGAGGCCAACCAAAAACCCAAATTCGCTCTCACAGGCTTTCTTGCCAGTGACTAGAGACCAAAATTGTTAGTGTTATGCCAACGACTCCAAGTTTTGAGCCACTTTGTTAGGCCCAGAGCCCAGGTCACTGCCCATAATTGAACTGCTGCTTCAAATCAGTAAAATAACATGGAAATGAGTGTACTAAATAAAATACTTATTCAAGACCTTAAATGGACCCCTACTAGCCATGAGAGACATTTCATTAAACATATCGTGGATATGTTAATCTACAGGTGTAACTAATACTTCTAAGAATGGGGGTATCATGCTTAGCTGAGAATCATTAAGAACCATTGATGCCTCAACACATCAACTATCATTCCATCCATTAGGTCATAAATACATTGATCATTCAATTACAATTAAAAACATGATGAAAGCCATACATGGCTATTGTCATAAAACATGTAAATAACCATCATAATAGGGACAAGATTATCCATGAAATCATATCCATATAAACCACATATGATCTATCATAATACTCATAGAAATACAAGTAGAAATAAACTTTCATTAATGATGAAAAATCCAAACCTGTGATTGGACTTCCATGTTCCTCCTGACCATAGAATGGTTGAGCCAAATCTCTCTTCAGCCATCACCATTGTGCCATATTCCAAGCATGAATGTGGGATCTCATAGAACACATCAATCAAAACTCATCTAGGACTTCCAGAGGCCATCTACTCAACCCATCAAAAAATTATTCCACATCATGGCTGGACATCAAAAAACCATCATCATATTGGTAGACTCCATCCAAGCCTTCCAGAGCTTCTAGAGCATTTGTTCCAACCAAGGCTTCTAGGACTAGTAACTCAACCCACATTTGTCACCAAGCTTCCAACGTGTTTGTCCAACCGAGGCTTCCACGACTAGTAACTCAACCCACCAAGGGCTTCCACTACATCTTTCCAACCATGAATTCCAAGATTAGTAACTCAAACCAAGATGCTATAGGGCTTCTAGAGTCTTTGTCCAGCCAGGGCTTCCAAGAAATAACAACTCAAACCAAGCTAATGAAACATGAGAACCAACCAAAAATAAACAATGAAAATAAACCCACAATCACCATGGCTATCCAAGAAATGGCAAGGCTAGGAAATCCACTGTCAATCCAGGAAAATCCTCCATGCCAATGACATATCACAACCAAGAACCCACATGCATGTGCCATGCCTACCAAAACTAGTGAAGGAAACATTCATGCAACTTGGTACCTGAAAGAAAATCTAATGTAGCTGCTGATCACAAAGTCTTCTTGCACTTTCCTGATCTTCCTTTGCCTTCTTGCTCCAAAAATCCAAGTATGTCACACCCACCAAGAGTGCTCCAAGAAAACTCTAAGTCTCCAAGAGTATGAGAGGGAGAGAGAATAATGGGAGAGCTCCAAAACTGAACTAACAAAAGGGTACCAACTGATCCTCATAAGCCTTTTTATGAATGATGCCTCTATTTTCTTCATTTTCCTCATATCAAGAAACCTCTGACCTATCACCTCCCTTTCCTCCTAATTTCCATTTTTTTCATAAATAAATGTGCCAAAAATTCAATTTTTCCTTTCCAAAGCCTTAGCCATTTCCTTTAAGAATTTCCTTAGCCATAAACAATCACGAGTGATCCCCATCACTGGGATCCTATCCAAAATTCAGTTTGGAATAAGTGTCCCATCATTTGTGGTTATTATTTTTCCTTTATTTATGTTTATTACCTAGAATTTCCACTAGGGTTGTTACACCTTGGTAGCTATTAACATAGGAGGTGTCCTTTTAGATTGAACAACATTAAAAAAAAAATTGTTGTGTGGGGTGTAACCACGAAATGCATGGCTATATTAAATTTTGTGGTAATAATATTTGAATAAAACTCATTAAAACACTCTCTTTGTCTAACATTCCTATAATTTTATTGTTGAGTCATTTTCCATGGTTGATATCGATGAAATTATAATATTTAAAACCTAATGTTGTGGTTCACGCCCAAATATGTCAAGCACTGGGAGTGGGACACAACCATGGGATATTGGATATGCCTCTGCTTCTATGATCTAAGTTTTCATATACGATCATTATGGCTAATATGCCTACCATCAAAGCATATAATTTGAATTGTATCTTCCAATAAGGTCTACTTCATAGATGTAGCATGAACATGTTATTGTAAAGGGAACTCAAAGGAATATAGAAAATTCAAACACATGAGATTTATAAAGCTTCCATTGGAGTTGATTAATAGCAATTTCTTCTCTCTATTAAGAAAAAACATCTTGAGGATGATGTTCCCATTATGTATACTTCACTAATGTGGAATGAATGTGTTATTCGAAGAGGGGCTTAGAGGATTATAAGAAAATTCAAACTAATGATCCTTATGAAGCTTCCACTAGAGTTGATTAAAGGTATTTTTTTCTTTATCATAGGAAAGAAAATATTGGAAAGCTTTCATAAAGTAGAATGATTAACATTTTCATATTTTTCCTTTTTCCACAAAAATAGGTGGGGTGCATTACATGCTGCGATTAATACAAGGAAGAATGTGAGCTAAAACGTTTATAGTGGAATATACTGATTTTGTGAGTAATAGAGATATGGGCTAAAGACCACTCATAAAAATTTATAAAAGTCTGGACTCCCCTTCTCACCCATATTTCAAATCAATATGAATGGTGTGTCAAATGGAAACCTAGGCAAGGTTTGGATTTGAGCCATAATAATGGATCGTAATGGATAATAAATGTTTCATTCTACATGGAACATAACAGAGGCTTCTAACAAATATTTTTAAGTTATAATAGAAAAGAAAGGCATGGGAGGACCATTGGAAATCATCGTATATCAAATGAAGAAACTAGATATGTGTAATTTCTAGCAGTAGTAGAAGAAATTAAAAAATAGGTAAAATTCTCTCCCAAGCTAGAAACAAGGCACATAGTAAGAAGCACTAATACAGTGGCTGAAAAAATGGCCGATATGGATGTTGGAGCCGATTGGGAGGAGGTAGATTTAATCGCCTTGTGGTATGAAATAGAGGATTAAAAATTCCATTTAACAAGGAGTCAAAAGGTGAGACAAGGTGCAATGATGGTGTATTGATCAAATCAAACCCAATATTAAAAAATGATGATTCAAGGTAAGTGAATTTCAATATTGATAAGGATGTTATCTAAGATCGAGAGAAATTGACCTTAGCTTCATACCCATGAAATGGAAAAAGTTGGTGTTATTCATGTTTGTTGTAACAATGAAGCATGTTATTACTTTCTTGGGACTTAAAGTAGGAGGATTGGTCCCCTAACAAAGAAGATTAATACCAGGAAGAAAAGAGTGAGAGAATCATGTTTGCCAACCAACAAATGAAATTCATGAAAGAATCACTTCAATAATGTCAAAAATGCAGCCAGTCATGAGCAAACTTTTAAACTCAATATCCTTCTCTAATAAGTAGAAAATTGGGATGATGGTGGGCAAAAGAAAACTCTAAGTATATATAGGAATTTGAGTCTAGAGATGTAGCATCATCTCAGTTTTATCCTAAAGACCCCAAGGAGACAAGAACGTGTAGGTCCACCTTCAAAGCAGTGACTGATTCAAAATCAATAGTTAAGGATCTTATTTATGGCACATAAGTGATCTAACAAAGAAGATTGAATATTTTAGAATGGAACTCCACTCAAATTTGTAGTCTCATACAGAGGTCATAGGAATTATCTAGCTCAGATTGGAATGATATTCATTTTATATTCAAGAATCTGAAACCATTAAACGAGCAAGATGTTACCCATATCATGTTGATGAAATAAATCCTTCAAAAGTTTGGAATAGAAAAGTTGAAAGGTTTCACAATAAGAACAAAACTCCACTCAATTTTGTAGTCTGATATAGAGAAGGTCATAGGAATTAGCTAGCTAGGAGGGTAAGGATATTGAGTTTATATTCCAGAACTTGAAATCACTAGATGAACAAGATGCTACCCAGATCTATGGTTTTCATAGTGGTGTGCTAACAAAGTAAGTTTAATATTTACTATATGGTTTGACATGATCCAAAAAGAAGTATTTTTATAATTTTTTAGTGGTGTGATGATGAGTTTATAGATTACGTGGAAGATGATGAATCTAGGTACATTAACCTAAGGAAAGACCTCATAATGTTATTGCCTTACCAAGACCTTAAAAATATTATGCTACTAATTCTGACCCATTAAGCTCCTATACCCCTTGTTTCCAACATCCTAAGGTGGACAACACTTTTACAATAGATATTTCTCATATGTGCGTAACTCACTATAGATGTTGCATTAAAAATTAAAAAATTATACAAAAAAAGGAAACACTGAAAATAAGTTAAAACCCTAGAAATACGTAAAATAGAAATGATCCACATCACTCTTCTCTATGGAGAGAACCTCTCCTACCTTTGACCCTAGAACTAGGGTTCATCCAGAAAAAATTGTTATTCGAAAGGCACCATGCAAGAAGAAAAGGACAAACTTCTTACAAATGTTTGTAATTTTGTGGGACCAATGTAAAACAATGGTTGAGTGAATATATAACCACATTGGGACAATGGAAGACACCAATAATTTTTCAGCTTCTCAATCATGCATAATATGTTCGTCTGATGAGGTCTTTTTGTAATGGTCGCTAGATTTATATTTTACAAGAGGCATAATTCATGTGAATCTCATTCAAGTATCACTAGGTATGGCCTTTGATAGAAGCAATAAAATTGAATGTTGGAATTATGGTATGCATGGTTCCATTTAGTTGATGTTGGCATTGGTTCATGATGGAAGCTATCTCATGTTGGCATTGATGTAAAATCTATATAGCCTATCTGATGTGTGGATGCCTTCCTTGTAGCCTGGTTGGAGCTAGTTGAGTTGGCATTGAGTTGGTTATGTTGACATTTATGTCAACACTTGATGTTAGTCTTTGATGATGTAGCTTGATGGTAGTATGGTGTTCATGGATGTATTTCCTTGTGTTACCTTGTGTTGACATGATTAGAGGCACTATTGTTGTTGATAGATAGATGTTAACAATGTAAACTTTGAAACGGGAACTATAAACTCAAAACGGGAACTTTGGCCCAAAAACCCCAAAAAAACATCAAAAACAGTGCTAAAAACTAAAATTGTGTATACTGGAACGATGTTTTTTTTTTAGGTGCCAATTTTGAATGTGTTTTAAAAATGGCGGTGACTACGAAATTTACTACGAAATTTTCGTGCAAAATATAGCTTCAAAATGAAAGTG
>APFE030337582.1:41690-99474 GCA_000404065.3 Pinus taeda | reverse complement strand
GAAGATATGATGCATACATCAGTTATATAATATGTCTTAAACAATTATTCAAAATCACTCATATTTTCTTGCACACCATCACAATTCACATCTTCAGATGAGTGATTGGATGCTGACGAAGATGTTCCATATTCTTCTCTTTCATCAACTAGTGCCCCATCTGAGTCCACATGCATGCCCAACATTCCAGGTTTCAAAAGTCTTCTAGATCTACGACTGGTTTCAGCAGACTCCCATGTCAACATTATTCCTTCTGGTAACAACCTTTTCAGAATCTCTATCGTCTTGAAGCGAAGAGTTCCTCTCTTTGTTAAATTGAAGTCATAAACAAGGATGTCAACATCCTCCAATTGTAATATGTCTGTGCGACGGCGATTTATATTTGTACCCTTTCTTTTTCTTTTTCCACCATTTTTTTTGTCAACGACCATCACTGGCTTATACACACCATTGAATGGGTGTGTATTTGTGGCATACCAATGTACTTCAACACTTGTAACATCCTCATTTTCTGTAAAGACCTTTATAAATTTAGCAACCCAAAATTAATAGCCTTTGGGATCTCCATCTGCTAGCACTGCAATCATGCAAACCTCCTTAATATCATGTACTGAACTCCTATAAAGGTCTTCCATGGCTTCACGTTGTGCACGAGATCTTCTGGAACCAATATACATCTCTCTTTCCATTGCTTGTGAAGAATTAATAATACCTTGAGTTTGTTGTTGTTCAACAATGTTTACTTCCTCTTGTTCATTCGACACATTTTGTGGCCAAATAAATGGATTTTTCAAAGGTATATCTTCATTGGTTGTTGTTGAAATGAAATCGCTTTGATTGTTGAAAAATGACTCCCACCAAACTAAATCAGCAATGTCAAAGTACTCATATGTATATCTAATACATTTTTTAATTTCTTCTAGGCAATCAGAATAATTTATATGTCGATTCTATCTGTGTGCATTCTGAACTTCACCAACCGATTGTAGTAACAATATTTTTCATGCAAATATTGAGCGATCTGGAATGAACTTCAAAAATTGCAAACCTGATGACGGTGCCCATTCTGTAGTAGTTGAAAACTTCTTGCCCCATATTAGTGTTTTCCCATCAATTTGTTTTATACAAAATTGATGTTGGAAGCTAATATCATTAATTTGTTCAATGCATTTCCCCTCACCATATGATCCTAGAATAAACCTTCGCATGTCAACAGTTTCTTCCACACTTCAAAAGCAGGCTCTGGCATGTATGATTTCTTAATACATTCAATTAGTGATGGCAAGCTCCCAACTTCCTTCCTCCTTAATGTGACTGAGAAACGACTGAACATCTGATCGATATGGTCATGAGTGTGCCCAATAAGAAGTAAACCAACCTTTACCTTTTGAAAAACTCTCAATTCAACAAGCATGTTCATATACCCAAAAACAACCTGATTTTTGTTTTCACGACAAGTGTTGTCCAATTGTAGATACAAAACTTCAGGAAGATTACCAGACCAATGATAAATCACATCATGAATTATGGTTATGGTCAGATTTGCATCATTATGAATATTTGGAGCTGTGAAGTACACCCTTGGCAACATTTTCCCATTGAAGACCATACAACCGACCAAGTGAAACTGAATAAAATTTTCCTCTTGTATATTTTTGGGTGTGCGAACAAAATGTGGTAAAAGTGTTTTCTTCTGGTCCATACCATCAATTATCAAATCCAAATATTTATTTGGATTATCAGAACACTTCTTTCGATGCTTGTACAACTTCTTCCTTTCATTTGTTTGTTGTTCGCGATGCTCCTGAAGTTCTTTGACAATTAAATCTACAAAACATAAAGGAAATTCATTAAGAAATACGTTTTCATAGTTGATGACTATACAATTTTGAAAGTAAAAGTTATGAACACTTACCTCTTTCTGAGCCTTCACATTTGTCCCTTTTTTATTTAAGAGAAGTACATGTACTGCAAATCCCCATCCTTGTCTTCTTAGGAATACGAACATTATTGAATTCTTTCTTCCATATCTTCACAAAATATTGATATGTAATAAATTGGCCCTGTCCCTCAACACTTTATGCATATTCTTTGTATAAGTTGTAGATTTCTCGTCTTGAAAAATTATCTGGAATATGTATTGTCTCTCTATTTGGCATACACTCTCCATGCTTTGAAAAGAAATCTTTCATCCATGACATTGCAGTATTTGATAATGGCCCAAACTGTCTTTTATAACGTACTTCTGAATAAAATGTGGGATCCTTTTCCAAATTTTCTTGAATTCTCTAGAGACGAAAATTCCCAATTGAATGAAACATTTTAAAAGCTTTTCTACACAGGTTTAAATAGAATTAGTACAAGAATTGTTTGAGAAATAACACAACTAGGTTAAAATATAGAAATAATTGAATGGTGGACAAGGAACTTGAGACACACTAAAATAAAAATAAATGTTATATGGAAATGGTTATGTTATTTAATTTTATTAATCCTTTCTATATTAAAAATAGATGAACTGTGAAAATAATTTAATTGAAGCTAGCTACAAACATGCCTCACCTTAGTGAACAGGAAAATAACAATTCAACTAAACTTTATTGATTAATAAACATTTTACTTTCTAGAATATAATATGATGTTCCTTATTTGTATTAGAATTTAGAAAATTAATAAACGTACATAGAGAATTACAAAATTTTGGAATATGTAATATTCTAAAGAAATAGTTACAAATATTTACAAATTATAATATTTCAAAGATATTTCGATTTCCAATATACTTATTTTACCTATATGTTATAACACATTTTTAATATATTAGTATGTTAGTTTTATTATTGGACTCAATAAATTATTTAATATACATAGATTCTAATTAATAATTAAATATTTGACTTATTCAAATTTTTATACATTTCTTATATATATATATATACAAATAATAATAATTCTATTCTTATATATTTAATTTAATTCAAATCTAAATTTAAATAGAATGTTTACGGTATAAATTGAGATACAAATAGAATGTTTCCCCTATAAGTTGAGATATGTGTGGTTGGATTTAAATAGTGTCTAGCTGGTTGTATATTTAAGGGTATATAGTTTAACTTCTATAACATTGAATTCACGTTTCATTAATAAGTATATATTGATGTATATTATTTTCCATTTATGTAATGTCTATCATTATATTTTTATGAGCAATTCAGCTAATAACGGATGCAGGACATGAAGTACCTTCAATCGATCCAAGGTCTTTGGTTCTCTGATCAAGCATGCAATATACCCGTAACAAAATTGAACTCAATGAAAGATTCATTGAGAATTTTTGGACATAAAATGGTGCTGGAGAATGGACAATGTGAAAACAGATTTAGTAAATTGCTTGTTTACAAAGGAGAAACTCCACATTTTCCGTTCAAATGGTCGCGCTTAACGAACCTCAAGTTCTTGAGTTGTCAACCACAAAATTTGAATCTACTTAAAGAGGCGAGTTTCTTGACAATTTTGAACTCATTTCTCTTGAAAATTTTAAATCTATATATCGTTAGGTAGTTTGAGTTTTAGTGATTTGAGTATATGTTTCCATACCAATTGCAGATACCCTCCTCGAATCTCAAACACATAGAATTGGATGGAAGCCTCTGTTCTGATCGTGAAATCCTTTACAGTGATATTAAGGAGCTCAAAACTTTGCAAGTACTGAGATTGATTAATTTTCAAAATTTGGAAAAACTGCCAGAAGAGTGGGGTAAAGATTTAAGAGAGAATTTGAAAGAACTCACTCTGTCAAATTGCAAAGCTATGAAGCAATTAATAGGATCCATTTCACAGCTTACAGGTTTGCAAATATTGGAATTAGATAATTGTTCTAATCTAGAGCAGTGGCAAGAAGGTTGTGAATCATTGAGCTCTTCTTTGAAAAAACTCATCCCGCGCAATTGTCCGATTTTCCAATCGCTTCCCAACTGTTTCGAGGAAGCTCTAGATTTGGACAAACTGTTATTCCAACATGAAAAAGGAATGCTATTAGATTCCCCTTAGTCTAACAGTGAAAGTGATGAAAATTAGGCGAGCACGCGGCCTAGAAAATTCCATATGCTAATAAGAGCAACAAAGGTGGTTATAGTCTGGCGGGTCTATTCCGGGAATCGACCCGCCAGACTATAATCTGGTGGCTCTTCTAATCTGAAACATTTTCGGCCTAAATATATGTCCAAGGTCCAATGTATATCCAACTGAAGCAACAACAAATTAATGTCAAATGTATGATAAAACAATTGTGGATCCTTGAATACACAATCATAATTGTTCAATATGTGGTAAATTGAAGCCCACGTCTTCATGAAGTGTTAAAGAGCTAATAAATATGAAGTCAAATTATGATGCACATATTAGAGTGAAATTCAACATACAGGGAACTCTGTTATATACAGAGGTATTAGTTATTTTTAAAGTCTTGCAACTTTAAATCACTTGTGAAGTTGAACTGAGCATGACGGATAATACATTGTGAAAGCAATTTCAATTCAACCCTCCAATCTAACTCTGCTACGGCACAAAGCGCTAATTCTTGTAATTAATGTTGTTGATTCTTATCTTCATATAGATGTGATACCATAGGTATGAACCATATATTCCTTGGTTTAACATAATTTGGTGAAACTTTCCCAGATCATCCGCCTTTATTTTTTCTTCAAGCAC
The DNA here is from genome assembly GCA_000404065.3 of Pinus taeda. Taxonomy (NCBI): domain Eukaryota; kingdom Viridiplantae; phylum Streptophyta; class Pinopsida; order Pinales; family Pinaceae; genus Pinus; species Pinus taeda. The sequence continues at coordinate 94,764 of APFE030337582.1, read as the reverse complement.
AACATTTTTTATTTTTTTAAACGATACACCGTTGCTCTTGAATCACTGATGCGAATTAGTGTTCCATTTGAGAGCGTATCATTGCCATCGATCTTTAAAAATAAAATTTTATTTAGTTTTCATTACCATCATCCTTTAACGGTTCCATTGCCATTATTCCACATTTAGAGATGGAAAGACATAACGGAATTGTTCACGCCACCAAACGATGTTTTACACTGCATACCATTATTTGACATCTATAATACAGCGGAAGCATTATCGTTTGAGATCTATAATATAGTTGAAGTGTGACCTTCGACGTGTACATTGGATGCTAATGGGAAGTCCTCGAGGCCCTATGGGTTATTAATGGGTGGAGGTAGAAGGCCCCTAGCGGCCCATGTCTTACAAATTCTGGTCACGGCAAGATGGGTTACTGCCACCATGGCACCTGTGTTTTATGCTCTATACATTATAGTCTGGCGGGTCGATTCCGGGAATCGACCCTCCGCGGGTCGGGGGGCGGGGCGGGCGGCCGGGTGGCCCTGGCCACCCCCGGGCCTCCCCGCCCGCCCGACCAGCGGCGGGTCGATTCCCAGAATCGACCCGCCAGACAATAACCACCTTTGTTGCTCTTATTAGCATATGGAATTTTCAAGGCTGCATGCTCGCCTAATTTTCATCACTTTCACTGTTAGACTGAGGGGAATCCAATAGCATTCCTTTTTCATGTTGGAATAACAGTCTGTCCGAATCTAGAGCTTCCTCGAAACAGTTGGGAAGCGATTGGAAAATCGGACAATTGCGCAGGATGAGTTTTTCAAAGAAGAGCTCAATGATTCACAGCCTTATGGCCATTGCTCTAGATTAGAACAATTATCTAATTCCAATATTTGCAAACCTGTAAGCTGTGAAATCGATCCTGTTAATTGCTTCATAGCTGTGCAATTTGACAGAGTGAGTTCTTTCAAATTCTCTCTTAAATCTGTACCCCACTCTTCTGGCAGTTTTTCCAAATTTTGAAAATTAATCAATCCCAGTACTTGCAAAGTTTTGATCTCCTTAATATCACCGTAAAGGATTTCACGATCAGAACAGAGGCTTCCATCCAATTCTATGTGTTTGAGATTCGAGGAGGGTATCTGCAATTGGTATGGAAACATATACTCAAATCATTAAAACTCAAACTACCTAACGATATATAGATTTAAGATTTTCAAGAGAAATGAGTTCAAAATTGTGAAGAAACTCACCTCTTTAATTATATTCAAATTTTGTGGTTGACAACTCAAGAAATTGAGGTTCGTTAAGCGCGACCATTTGAACGGAAAATGTGGAGTTTCTCCTTTGTAAACAAGCAATTTACTAAATCTGTTTTCACATTGTCCATTCTCCAGCACCATTTTATGTCCAAAAATTCTCAATGAATCTTTCATTGAGTTCAATTTTGTTACGAGTATATTGCATGCTTGATCAGAGAACCAAAGACCTTGGATCGATTGAAGGTACTTCATGTCCTGCATCCGTTATTCGCTGAATTGCTCATAAAAATATAATGATAGACATTACATAAATGGAAAATAATATACATCAATATATACTTATTAATGAAACGTGAATTCAATGTTATAGAAGTTAAACTATATACCCTTAAATATACAACCAGCTAGACACTATTTAAATCCAACCACAGATATCTCAACTTATAGGGGAAACATTCTATTTGTATCTCAATTTATACCGTAAACATTCTATTTAAATTTAGATTTGAATTAACTTAAATATAAATAATAAGATATATATATATATATAAAATAATATAATATATAAAAGAAATGTATAAAAATTTGAATAAGTCAAATATTTAATTATTAATTAGAATCTATGTATATTAAATAATTTATTGAGTCCAATAATAAAACTAACATACTAATATATTAAAAATGTGTTATAACATATAGGTAAAATAAGTATATTGGAAATCGAAATATCTTTGAAATATTATAATTTGTAAATATTTGTAACTATTTTTTTAGAATATTAAGTATTCCAAAATTTTGTAATTCTCTATGTACGTTTATTAATTTTCTAAATTCTAATACAAATAAGGAACATCATATTATATTCTAGAAAGTACAATGTTTATTAATCAATAAAGTTTAGTTGAATTGTTATTTTCCTCTTCACTAAGGTGAGGCATGTTTGTAGCTAGCTTCAATTAAATTATTTTCACAATTCATCTATTTTTCGCATTGATTTTTAAGTTAATTATTATTTTTTGAAAAAAAAATTGTTATTATTATTTTTTTGACATGAAATTCATAAAAAAAACTATTATTTGACCATTTTTAGTTAATATTTTTGTATAAAATTGTGATTTTGACATGTTAATTCTAGCAAAAAATTATCAAAACGTTTAGTTTTTTGTTAAAAATGTTTATTTTTATGTCCATTGTTAAAGAATGTTGTTTTTTAGAAACAATTATTTCATGTGGATTGAAAAAATAATTGAGGATGTATAAATATGTAGATTATCTAAAATTCAAACTATCGACTTTATAATTTAAAAACGCAAAACAATAAAAACCCCCCTAAAAAAAAAATAAAATAAAAAAAATAGATAGAGAACAAGAAAATATGAATAAGATGACGACTTCAAAAACTATCAAATTTAGAAAATAATTTTTCACATTTCACACACTAGAAAATTAAAAGTCAAAAAATAGGTCTTTAAAAAAAAAGGTGTGATGCAGAATACTCACTTTTTAAAATCAGCATGAAAATCACTACCATTCTAAAACTTGATTTCATCCTTGAACATGAAAAAAAATTAAAGTTCCAAAAACCATGTTCTAAAAAAAACGTGTATTCTGCATCACCACTTTTGAAAATCGGGTCATTTTTTTGCTATCTCTACGAAACGGGTAACAGTATCAGTTCTCGTTTCAAAGTTTACATTGTTTAAACCATTCTTGAAACATTTTCAAGTATCTTGGTCAAAACCATTAACTATAATGTATTTTTAAGAGGAAAAATCAACCTTAACTTTCAACTTGACAAGTTGGACTTAAGTAGGACCTTATAAATAAAAATATAAGTATGTGGTCAAGCATACAAAATGGATTTATGATAGGGTATAAATAAATGAAATGGATATGAGAGTTTTACTAAAAGATAAAGTTGGGATCCATCCCAAAACTGTCACATTTCATCAAAGCTACCAATTTTCCTTGTGGGTTTGAGATTGAGTATTGCGTTATATAACCATGCATCTATGGTCTGTTTGACATAGAAAATGGTATAGTTCCATTGGCATAATGATGAATATAGGTAAGTTTTGATTTCAAATATGTGAACTCCGGGAACCCACGAAGCTCAATCCAAATCATCATGTGAGTTCCACATGATACAAAAAAATTGTTCCGTTTCCACCTATAAATTTTCCAGAATACTCCCAAGATCCAAGTACATTTAAAATCCATTTTTCACTACTTTTGATTCGATTTTGACTAGCTTATTATTTTCCTTCGCGAAACATTTTTTCCTTCTTCTCAACATGGGTCCAACCTGTGCTTTATGCTAAATTTGATAGGTCGACTACTCTTCAGTGAGTGAGCATTGTTGTCTTTAAGTTCTTCCTCACCTGCCTCATATGCCCATGATATTTCTTTTCCATATTTATTCCTTAAGGATTCAGAAGGGGATCCAACTTTCACAAGAATTTTCTATCTATGGGATTTCGTTGTCACTAAATCTAGAGGGTCTTCATTGAAATGCACTTCTTCTTTATTGATTTTTGTTTCCCTTAGTGAATTTTATTTGAAAATAACTTCTTCCAAGTTTTTCTTTTTCTTCTTTCTTTCCCTGAGTCTCTTCTTCTTTTATATCGTATAATTTTCACTCTGAGCTCATTCCCACCATTTTATCATCCATTTATTTTTCTGGACTCTATTATTCTGCGTATTTTTTTATTGCATTCCCTATTTCATAACGCACTCGACATCGAAATGAAACATTTTTCATAATTAAGCTTTTAAACCTATACATCTTGGCAGGAAAACCCTTATTAAAATCCATATCCACACATACTCAAGCATAAGTGGTCTTAGAGAAATTTTTTATTTATGAGTTGCGACAATAAAACTTCCCAATTACATTTCCAATAAAATTTAATGATGGGAGATTCCAAAGATTCAGGGGGAGGATCAGGAGCTTGACCCAAACTAGAGTCGTGGAGATTGAAATCGTAATTAGATCAAAGGTAAGAGACCAAGGCTCCAAATTCTCAAATAATATCCGTATTCTCAATATTATAAAAGATGACAACAATAAAAAACCAAGGTAGAGGGTAAATATTCAGTTCATCAGTTATGAGAGGTTTCCATGAATAAAAAATCCACTTGTGGAGATCAATCAAATGCGGAAAAAACTATTAAATATGTATAACAAACCTTGATCTAAAAAAAAACACACACATTTAATGGCTTCTCTTCTAAAGGAACATTAAAGGCAAGAGCTTCTTGAACTACTGGAAGAACAAATTCGGATTTCAACAAGGCATTATACGAAACTGTGCCTTCAACTTTTCCTATGAGGAATAATTTTCCGAATGAACTACCATTCCTTCAAGAGAGTTATTTCCTCACCGAATCACAAGAGTTCATCATTGATCAGTGAGTTGTGGAAACCAGACAACGAGAATCTATGAAAAAATCGCACAAGCAAAATAGGCAACTAGCTAGAGAAAAACAATACCCATTGCAAAATGTTGCATCATCCACTCCATCATAGGAACCTCGTGCTTCTTACTCCACCTTTTATTATGGCACTTCAAGAAGTATATATGTTTTTTTAAATACATAACTTATTATGTAATAATTATTTATAGGCCTAGGTTTGTATTCTCTTGTAGATGGTCACTTTAAATCTGCATTCTCTTATACATGATCAATAAAAGGACAATGATAATATTCATAATTCTCCATACCATTGTGTTCAATTATCTTTCAAGTTCCATGTGCCTGTTGTGCACCTTCTTTGGAAAGATTATCAGAAAGTGTGTTCATTTCCCTGTAATTCCGTTGATAAGAAATATTACAAAATTGTGCCTTTAACATCATAATTTCATCCAATAAATTTTTGGGTGTGTGAGTATGACAAATATAAATCTGGTTGAACCAATCAATAACCACTTTGGACTCACTGAATAACAATCTTTTTCTAATGCAAAGAGAAGAAGTAACTTAAGAATGAAAAAAATTTCAAACTTCTTTGTGCCCAAACCCAATCAGGACATCGATTTGAAGAAGTGAGAGTTGCTAAAGTAAATTATTGCACCAAAACCACACCTATCATTTTGAGAAAATCCATCAAAGTAAACCCACGGATTAGACTGATCAATGGACTCTGTGGAAATAATACAGGCACTGGAGCATTGTTCCTCTATGGGAAGGAGATCATAAATCGTGAACACCTGAACCCCTATCCTCTCTAGACGGAAATTGATTTCCTGAAAATTTTTCTAATTTCTCCCAATCTATATGCCCCACCAAATGAGCACATGAATGTTTCTTAGTTTTTTAAAGTTTGCCTCATTCCACCAATTCTTCAACACTTCATTGAAATTTTAACCCTTCCACCTAATACGAATTTATAGTATGATAAATCCTATTTTAGATTCATGTGGAAGGAAACAAGATAAATAGGTGATCAACCGATTCCTCATCTTTGTTACATAATACACACCATGAAGGACCCTAAAATGATCTCCTTTTAAGATTATCTCCCATAGGAATTTTATTTGAGAGTAAGCACCACAATAATAATTTAGATTTTGATGGACTCTTCAATTTCCATATGAGCTTCCACCACCATAATAGATCCTCTAACTCCTTTGACACATAAGCATATACTTAACCTTATTTTAGAGTATAAATACCCATTTTCGAGTGAATCCATAGCAATTCATCCTCCCTATCCTGAATTCTGACATGTGAATTTGATAAGGCATTTGTGTATTCATTCCAATCCTGATGCCAATGTGCTAGTAAGTTTAAATTTTGAGTTGATAACCAACATTGACCCCAAATGGAATAATTTTCTGAATCTGCTACTTGATTAAGAGTTTTATTACCAATCTCTTCCAAAAATGTCGCTAAATCAAGAGGAAGAATGTGCATATCACCACACCTAGACCACAGGTTGATCCCTATGCGCACATGCTCTCCCAAACCAATTCTCCATGCAAGACCAGACCCAATGATATTGAAAGTGTCTAAATCAACTTTCCAAATTTTCAATATAGTTGCTCTTCCCTTGCTTTTCAAAGAGATCCATATTTTGCAGAGAGTGGGAAAATATATTTCATTGTTACCATCATTATCCAAAGAATGTCAATAGTAGTTAATCACCATCCAACTTTGGATACAACGGATTGCAAAAAACAAGATAAATTTTCAATGCCCCATCCTCCCCATTTTTTGGGTAGAGTGATATGATCTCATCTAACCCATGCAAAAGTTCTTCCTTCTTTCGATCCCCACCATAAGTAACCATAGCAAATTTTTTGGATAAGATTCAAAATACCCTTAGGAATCCATGATAAAGAAATCCAAAAAAAAAATATGGCTTCATAAACAGATTTTATAAGCACTAACCTTCATGCACGGGATAATGACCTATGAATCCAAACTTTAATTATTTTTTCAATTTTTACTAGTAACCACATCCAGTCAGCTTTTCTATAATCATTTAGGTTCAGATGAAAACCCATATACTTAAGCGCATCATCGAAATTTATTGCTTGGAAGGGGAGTTGGCCGAGACCATAAGTCATCTCATCCTTGGAACACCCTATTGCAGATATAGTGGATTTTTGATGATTAGTCTCCATTCTTGTGGCTTTGCAAAATAAACTAAGCACTTGTTTAAATGCAATAATATCCCTACGAGAACCATCAATAAAAATGAGGACATCATCTACAATTAGTAGAAGCGTCAGAAAAATATCGCCTACCATTGCAACACCCTTCAAATTGCCCCTTCTGTTAGCTCACTAACCAGTCTACTAAGTGATGAGCACCAGTATTCTTAAGAAATGTCTATGAAGCTCAACTTGCCATGTGTGTCTTGGCCATGGTGCTAACTTTTATAATAGTGATGGAAGGTTTCTTTGCTTCCTTGGTCTCTTGGGAAATGACATGTATCTTGGCCAATACATCCTCCTTCATTTCCAATTCTTGGTATAGCTAAGCCATAATCTAAGTAAGTCTCACCACTTTCCCATTATCCAATTGAATCATTTTGTCTCCTAGTCTCATGTTGGCTTAGTGAGTCCTGACCCAGGTTCAGAGTTAGTTGCGCCAAACAAAACCCTACACTACTGGTCCTTTCGGCCTCAACCCACTTAGCGCGGACTGAAGTCTCACTCAAAACAATATGGGGGGATGCATGAACCAACTTTATGCATCCAGAGATCATTGTGATGTCTTTTTATGTCCTAGATATGCCTTCACGCAAATCTCTAAGCCCTTTGGGCTTAGCATTGTAATTTCCTTCAAATGGCCCCTAGACCTCTACGAAGGTCTACGATCGGCTTCTGCGGACCTTTAACTGATAGGTTATCTACTTACGCGCATCATAACTAGCCTCAGATCGAAATCCACACAGATTTGCTTAATTACTTAATAAAATTAACAAAAAGTATTATAACCTTTGTGTAAATACTTAACATGCATTGCGTTCAATTAAAGAGATTCATCCAATAGATTCATGCATCAATATATTATTAATTCATAAAGACATTCTTTCATAACAACATATATCGCAGACGTGAACAATAGAGGTAAACAGATAAAACACATGTATTTATTCAACAATCTTCTTTATTGATCTTTATTATAAGGTTACAGACTCAAAAACTTCCCTGTGCACTCAGCTGCAAGCGTCTACGCATTCGGTTGCAGACACTACTCTAGGGCTCTGTGAACTCAGTTTCATAGCCTTTTCCTCCTCTAAGACTTATTTCTTTGCGCTATCTCTCTAAGACTCCATTCGTCATACCCATAAACAAAGACATAGATTTGCCTTAGACTCTCTAAGACACACCTATTTATACAATCCCATGGTCCATGGACCATGGGTAGATCTCAAAACCGACTTAACTTTACATAAACAAGGGTAAAAACTATTTTTGACTCCTAACTAACTATGTGCTCTGTACCTACAATTCGCGGAGACTTTACATCTTTTGATGAAACTTTACATCAAAACTTAGGCTTTTACCCCAAAATTGACCCAAGGGACCCCCATCCCACCATTTCATAATATGGACTCTACTCTTGTCCCAATCCACTAGAATAGGGGTGAGGGAGAATTGTTATCCAACAAAATGATTCTATAGTAATAGAAAAGAAATTGCATAGGTCTCACTTCTTTTATAGCTCTGCTAACTTTTGTTCAAACATATGCACCTTCTCCTTCAAGTACCAATTCTCCTCTTTAATCTCTGCATTGATGGCCATTGTATCTTCCTAACCCTCTCTCTTCCACACTGACTTTGCCTTCTCCTTAATTACTAATAGCTTTGTCAAGGTCAAATATTCAAAGACTTTGAATGGTATGACTTGTGAATATGGTACTTATGGCCCTCACACCTCACCAACTTGGATCTTCTACAAAAAATAAATTTTGTGCCTATTTTAGGAATTATGTAGAAATTTGTCTTGATAATGGATTCCAAGGCTCCTATTCTCTTTGCATGAAGGACATGGCGTAGCATATATAGAAACTTGTAGTCTAGTTTTTCTTCGAGTTCTTAGTTTTGTGACTATAGTATTAATATGGACTCTCAACCAAATCAACATTGATGCTTGATGTACAAACCAATAGACAAATTCTATCATCAATGAAAATAAATAGTGCAACTCATCAAAATTCAGTTGGATTTTTTGAAATTTTATCTACTAACTAAGATTAGTTTCTTCTAAAATTTACTCTTTGATTTGGTTCCAATTATGTGTTCATTCCTAATAGCTTAATGTTGAGTTCATCAACTAAATAACTCTCAATAAATTCACCACAAGCATAGTAATACTACCATCCATATAAAGTCAACTAACATGATACTACTATGATTTTTGTTCCCACAACACTATGTTTATCATTAACTAGATGATAAACAATAATGATTAACATGGCTCCATATAGTACTTCTAATGTAATGGTTAAAACATGGCTCAATCTAACACTTCTAATCTCAATGATCAAATGAATGAACCACCATGTCTATTATGAAATTAGACAACAAAATTCGAAATAAGTTCTCTTCCAATTCAAACTCAAAACTATATTTAATTTAAGTACATAAAGACAGTGGAAAGAATTCCCATTACCACTCTCTCAAAAACATAAAGATAACTAGGTATTTATATAGAAGTGGAAAAAAGTCTCAAAACAAATTTTTGAAAGTATAAAATAATCATAAAATCAGTGTTTACCTTAAATAATATGTGTAGTTTGATGTTTAAAAACATATGTTTTAATTGGCTTAATGTTACTAATAGATATTTTAGGTTTTTTTTTGGTAGAAATCAAATGATACAATTTTAGATGAGATTTTAATTTCTTGTTGTTTAAAATAAGTTTCCAAATACATAAATAATTCAAACCCATCCAAAAATCTTTAAATCATTCTTATTATACAAATAAAAAATCTCAAATTATTGTCTGTAGGTAGCTCAAGTGGTGATGTTTGTGAAATGAAGTCTCACCAAACCAGAGATCTTCATGTAAAATAAAAATAAAAATCCCACAAAATTTATCAAAAAAAATCTCAAATTACTAAATCTCTATTAAATTTTATACATATTACCATACTCAAATTACTATTCTAAAAAATCTCAATGTTGATACCAAATCTCAATGTTCATACCAAACCTGTAGAAAAATACTAAACTAGTTAAAAAAACAACAATCATAAATTAAAATATACCGTAACAAGCTGCAACCATTTGTATGTCTTGGATTTAAATATATAACTATATGCAATTAATACTGTGATAAAAAAACACAATCATGAATTAAAATATACTGTGACAATCTGCAACCATTAAAATATACCGTAACAAGCTGCAACCATTTGTATGTCTTGGATTTAAATATATAACTATATGCAATTAATAGTGTGATAAAAAAACACAATCATGGATTAAAATATACTGTGACAATCTGTAACCATTGTATGTCTTGGATTTAAATATATAAATATAAGCAACTATTACTGTGATGTCATGGTGTATAGTATTTATTTTTATGAGATGCCTATTAAACAAATTTGTGCTCATAATATAGAACGTGACAGCGGTAGAACCAGAAATATCAATGGCATTGATATGAACAACTCAAATAGATTTCTCAGTTGAGACGAGAAGACAGGAGGGAAATCTTGGCTTGGCTTTGTTTTTTATAATATCAACGAAAATAGACTTATATTCCTCTGCATATTTGTACAGTAACATAGTATATTATTCTAAAATACACGAGTTCTAATAGTATGTTACAAAATTATTTCAATCATCTAAATTGTAATCATGAATCATTCCTTGCGATCGCAAATTTGGAAAAATGAAGTTCTCAGTCCAACGATTCTGCTCTGTTTTCTACCATCTGGATTTTTGCTGTTAGATCGATTCTTTGATGTGCATTATCTCTAAGCGGGTAGGCGTTTTGGGCTGCAAAGCTTTGCCTGTAATTACAAAGAAGTGCAGACATGGTTTTGCTAGGACTGTGTTCTGCAATATACAACAATACGCTGATGTATTGCAGAATGAGTGGGACTGTGTATCCACACATATGATCCACAACTGCCATCGTAGAAGTTACTCCCGCCATGAGTAGAATAGCTGCAGTATATCTTGCTGCGCCTCAGCATTTTGCTGCATCTAGGTTTGAGTGGCCAGCCATGTACATGGCATGAACACTGTTACCGCTCATCGTGTGGTCGTGGTTCTAACCGCCAACGTCCAAGATCGCCATGATCATCCGCGGATGGCAGCGCAGGATACGGAATGGAATGGAGGGAAACGCCATGGGCTCATGGAGAGCAGGCACCGGGAGGTGAATCCCGCCGCCAGGCCTCTTGGAGGAGCCATTGTGGTTTCTACAGTAGCAGCCGTAATGGCAGGAAGCACCGAGGGTCGGCTCCTCCGTTTCTGTTGTCTCCCGTTGTCTCCCCTGTGGAAATTACAGTGGCAGGCATTGGGAGTGCACCTGAGGGATTCCGGAGTACTTTAGTCACTGCTGGCCATGAATTTGTTGCAACCATCGTTTGCGTTGTCCCTGATGCAGGCCATATGGTTCTCCAGGTATTCCTTATGGCGAACAAAGATATTTTGACCAAATGGGAAGCCGGAGATGGTGATGAATAACATTAAAATTTTGAATTTGAAACTAAACCAAACCCTCCCATCGCATTAATCATGCCCTTTCATCATTATGAGTCTTGTAAGAAGATGCGATCCTCGTATGAGTATAAATAACACTTAAAAGATAAATTTGATCCATAAGAGGTTAGAGTTAAGAGTTATTACATTAAACAATTGCAGAGCTTATGCATTTGTTAAATTTGTTATAATATGGAAGTTTCCCATTCTAATTATTTAGGTAAGACATCAGAATGGATAAGTGTGTGGCTAGGACAAACAAAGGCTCAAAGTATGTTGAATTAGGTGAAGAGAGTGGTCAAGATAAATTAGAGAATTTAATCTCGAAAAAGGATGACGATTAGATATTAATGGTAGACAAATATTACAGAGAAATTCTGTCTACGTATGTAACCGTATAGTGTATTTAGGCCTTTGAGTAATGTATGCCTCGCTTTGATTGATATTTTTTTATTTGAGTTAATACATAGTATGAGATCTTTTGTTCTTCACATGCTTTGATATTACAAGATTGGATTATCTCCCAATTCATGGTCACATGTGTATTTATTTCTCGAATATTAAGTAATTTATGCATTATTGTGTAATATTGAAGTTAATTTAAGAAACTAAGTAGAAGGAGCATTCTAGCATAGGTCATTGATTACTCAAAAGTTTCCAGCGTTGCAGGTTCTACAGATAAGATCAAATATAGGGTTGGGTCATTTGAATTATGTTTAATGTTTAAATTTTAAAATCTAACAACTCAATACCCAACTCCCAAAATGTTAATTGACAAGTAGTAGGTGTATTACATAACGTTTTTGCTAGATTCATGATAGAAACACATTAGTTATTTTAATTCAAATTTGTTTTTCCTAGTCTCTTGAAACTGTATTGCATAACGTTTTTTCTAGATTCATGATAGAAACACATCAGTCATTTTAATTCAAAATTGTTTTTCCTAGTCTCTTGAAAATCTAAAGCCCCGATCAATCGATACTTGAACACCCCATCACCTGATATCTCAATCTCTTGAAATCCCCATATTTCAAGGTTCCATTAGCAAGGTTCCACATATTAGATCGGGATGAGACTCTGTTAAGAGTAGTGCATTAAGGGATTCTGTTAAGAATAGTGCATTAAGAAATCCCTGATAATTAATACTCTCATCTCTTGACACTTGATATCCCGGTATCCCTTGGAACAAAATTTAGTTAAAGGGAATATTTTCTTTTTATCAGGATTTGAAATTGTCTGCCTACTAAGACAACTCATATTAGAAAACTTGTAATGTGTTTCATGGATGTGTTTAACCTCTAAATTTTTAATATGCCAAAATTCAATATCTGGTAATGTTAACTAATATAAAAGAGTATCTATCAATTGACATTCTATCTATACTAGGATAGAAATATACCAAAGAAATTTTTTGAGGTGCATGGAACTGTGATATTCTAGTGAGCGAACATTATATCTATACTAGGATAGAAATGTACCAGAGAAATGTTTTGAGGTGCATGGATCTGTGATATTCCAGTGAGCCAACATTCTATCTATACTAGGATAGAAATGTACCAAAGAAATTTTTTGAGGTGCATGGATCTGTGATATTCCAGTTAGCCAACATTCTGATATGTCCTATAATAGAGATGAAGGTAATTTCAAATGTTAGGAATTAGTTCTAGTGGGTTGATGAAAAACATTTTAGATGCCATGAAGCATGCTAAGGAGAAACAGATGACAGAGAGATGAAGGGCATGAGGAAAAATTACTAGCTGCTACATCACTCGATAGATCTCATGACACGGGACCCGACCTCCTAATAACCCAATAGCATGGGACCCGATCTCCTAATAACCCAATAGCATGGGTCACAATACTAAAATATATATATGTTTAATGAATATTTTATCAATATATAATTATTTTACATATGTAACTACAAAATATAATAATCTTGGGTTTCCCTTATATGAGTCATTCACTCCCATCATTGGTCCAATGGTTGCATCAACTTGTTTTATGTAGATAAATCATATGTATGTATTATGGAACTATAATATTGATCAAGTATGTTTTTTTAAGGGTGGTTCACAAACATTGAGTGACCACTACATCCACGGGAAACTCACGTAGATCAATCCAAAAGGATCTACCCATCGACCAAACTAGCAAGTCTTAACCCCAAGGGCGTCAAGGAGATTTAACCCTGTGACCTCATAATAAGCAAGGTACGGGAACTCGAAAACTACCCATCGACCAAACTAGCAAGTCCTAACCCCGTGACATCATAATAAGTAAGGTACGAGAACTCGAAAACTACCCATCGACCAAACTAGCAAGTCCTAACCCCAAGGGCGTTGAGGAGATTGACCCCCTGAGCTCATAATAAGCAAGGTACTTAGCAACAGTAACTCGATAAACTGAGCTATCCCTTGCTATCCCTTGGGGCTTTCTAGGTTAAATATCTTATTTAGGTCCTTTTATGGTTTTCTTTATTGTTTTGTATGTTCATATAAATATGTCCAAACATATTTATATGAAGTCTACCTTAAATGTAGGAAAAAATTCTTAACATAAAGACAATTAAATTCATAGAAACCATGATATAATCAATTCAATAACAATATAAATGGCTTTTTTTTATGACTTTTTTTTTATGAAATTTTATTTATCAACCCTTTGCACCCTCATATAGTCATCAAGTATAACCTTGCTCTTAAAACGTTATGCATGTGTAATCTAGATATATATGCTAGAACAAATTCCTTTAGTATTTCACTTATCCATGGTCATTTCAACCTCAAAAATTTTTCCAAAACTCCATTTGATGATAATAATCCAATTCCAACTTTAACCATACTAAAGAAAAAATAACTCCCACCAAATTGTCTTGTATGTGAGATTGAATTATGTCTAATAATTATGATATCAACTTCTTGGAAAATCTAAATAAAGAACGAAGCATAGAACAAATTATTGAAGCTAAAAGGAAAGATAGTTAACGAAAAGCAAGTTAATATATTATTTCAATCCAGAATCCTTAGATTCCATTGCAGAGATGTGTCGAATTCCGATTTCGGGATGCAATTCCCTTCAACCTAAATTCTTGTTTATTCACATGACAAATCAACTAGTTGCAAACATGGCATATGTGCAGCGAGAAAGAAGAGGTGCACACTAATAAAGAACGAAGCATCATCAATCAATCGGGGATGACCATGAGTAACTGTTTCAGAGTTCCATCTGATGGCAAGAGAGTTTTGTGGACACATCAATACTCTTCCCCCCCTTCTCTTCCTGGAAACAACTCCATCCTTCCAATTTCTTTCAAGGAAGCAGCCTGTACACTAAAACTAGAAATTTCGAGACATGAATGTCATTACAATGTAATCATTACATAAATTTCCAAGAATTAGCTCTATGTTTTCGCTGCCAAGACGAGATTGGACGAAGTCTACAAAATTATTGATGTGCACCTCTGCGGCACAGGAAGAGACGAGCTCTTGGATGAGAGTCACAACAAAGACGATATCCTGTGACAATAACTGCTTCGTCGTAGTCCCGACAATACCGCTGCATACGTAGTTTCCAAACTATGTTGGAGGCAATGGCGGTTTTACCCGCCCTCTGAAGTCAATAGGCACTCTAAAATAAATGGGCTCGTTCTCTGGAACTTGTCAAGCTTTCATTACGCATCTCCAAAACTATGCGGAAACGGCTACAAATGAAGTTGAAGCGCCCGATCGTTCCTTCAAACCTTGAATTAATTTTCGCTTAAATCAAAAGTTGATATTTTCATATTTGTTTCATCTTCGACAGAATTCTGGACAATACTGATGTCAATGTTTTCCACTGAGTGATCACCAGTGCTTGCATTGATTTCTAAATATTTTAAGGGCAGCGAATTATCTGGGACAAACCTGAAAATTTGCGCCTCTTTAATCAAATCAGTGACAACTTCTTCAGCCCTCAAATAAAGGTTGGGTATTGCGTGATCTCCATTGTCCCGCTGAAATATTGTTCTCATGTGGTGAAGACTCTTGGAAATGGAAATTTCTCTGCTACACTCTGCCCAACTGCTCATGAAATGCGAAAAGGAATTCCCCTCCGCAATGACGTGATGAAAATTGGCTCCGATGCAAAATCTGCGTCCCTGAAAAGAAATGCCTTGCATTACCCATGATCGTTACTTTTGAAACATCGTCCCTGGGTTCACCAATTGGGAAGCGGGAGATGGTTATGAATAACATTCAAATTTTGAATTTGAAACTAAACGAAACCCTCCCATCGCATTAATCATGTCCTTTCATCATTATCCGCCATCAAGAGTATGAAATGGACCCATGCATGCATACATCCAAAAGACGAATGTTGGAATTACTACACACTTACATGCGGACTCTTTGTTAGAGCATGCGACTACATGCAAGATCCCTTCTGCATGATTTACTCCTTGATTTTCTCCTTCTTTAACTCCGCAACTGGTTAGTTCTTCTGCATGATTTACTCCCTGATTTGCTCCTTCTTTTACTTCGCAACTGGCTAGTTCTCTCCGGAACTTGTTGTAGGTGTTGAGTCTTCTCATTGATCACCACTATGGTGCATTGCCTTGGGATCTTCACCCGGTAATGCTATATCATGAGCATTGTAACCTATTTTCTAATTAATCATTCTTTTCTTCTTTCGATTTTCCTTTAGTGTTTTTGCTCTGCAAAGCTGTGTGTTCAACCTTTACTAGCTAGATTCATCTGTGCAGGTTTGCTAACACATTTACATGGTATCAGAGCCCACAAGTTGCTAGATAAAAGGCACACCAATACTTTATTTTGCAGGTATTACAGCTTGGAGATCAAAGATTGACAAAAAAAAATGGAGTTTCCCAAAGCATTGATCCTAACACCGTACAACTATCACGAATGGAAGGACCAAATGGCTCAACACCTTCGTCATAAAGGGTTGTACAGGATTACCATGGCTACAGAAGTGGAACCCACTTCAGCCATAGAGAAATCCAAGTACCTCAACCGTATGGATGAGGCCCACAGATCCATATACATGTGCATCTTTCCAGAGTTGCAATTTCATCTATCTGCCTGCAATACTCCCAATGAGATTTGGAAAAAGGTTGAAGATCTCTACGGGAAATAGGATGAGATGAAAGAACATCTACTCGAAGTGGAGTTGTTGTCATTGGATCCACGGAACTATGACAGAATTCAAGACTTCTTCAGCAAATATAATTATCTATTGTTGCAACTCAAGGGTTGTGGAATTGACAAATCCAAGGAGAAGAGTCGCCAAGTTCTCTCTATTATGTCAAATCTCGGACCAAAATACTATGTCTTTGTGTCTACATTTCATTCAGTAAGGCTCGCAACAGGTAAATCCTACACTATGCTTTCTCTCAAAGAATTTATGGAGTCCCTTATTTTTTAGCAAGATAAACTCATTGGCATGGGGAAAATCAAACCTCCAAAATCACATGCACTTGTTGTGCATGATGGCAGCCATAATAAAAATCACAGATCTAATTCAAATCAGAAAAATCAGCAGAAAAAAGACAAGGGAAAAGTGCATTTCCATCCAAAGAAGGAAGGGTACACCAAGCCCTTCAATGACTCCTCCGGCTCGAGAAATGAGAAAGGGAAGAAAGGAAACAGATGCACCTATTGTCAAAGAGGATTCCATCCAGAATCCTCTTGCATGAAGAAACAAATTGACCAAATGGTAGAAATCCTTCAGAAGCACAACCTTGGGGACCACATCCCTCAGGGCGCCAAGAAGAAAATTGAGGATCCGCCACACGGGAAAAGTAACAATTTTCATGCTTTAGTTGCAATTAATTCTTCCCCTGATGCATGGATTATATATTTTGGTGCATCACATCATATGGCTGTTGCAAAGGAAGTCTATTCCTCTTTGGATGCATGCAAAGGACCTCCCATCCTCATGGGAGATGACTCGCCTATTGAGGTCACCGGAAAAGGTAGAGTGGAACTTTTACACGGAAGCTTTGAAGATGTGCTTCGTGTTCCAAAACTTTCGGTAAACCTGCTTTCAGTTTATCATATCACTCATTCTGGCACCGAAAAAAGAGTGGAATTCACTCCAGATGCAGTGAACATATATGATCTATATAGCAGCTCCAAAATTGCAACTAGTGAGGTAAACAATGGAGCCAGACTGTATACATTTTCTAAATTTATTGAATTTGAATCCTCCTTATTGCTTACACATGCTGATGATAGTAGTAGGCTTTGGCACGAGAGGTTTGGTCACTTAAATTACAGGTATATGCAGCAGCTAAGCAAGAATGAGATGGTGGAAGGGTTGCCAAATATCAGTTTCTCCAAAGGAGTTTGTGAAGGGTGTGTCCTTGGCAAACATCCCAGAGAAAAGTTTGACACCGGAAAAACTCACAGAGCATCCTCTCCTCTAGATCTGATCCATAGTGATCTCATGGGGTCTTTTCCTCATCCTTCCACAACAAAGCAAGGTATGTGCTTACATTTATTGATGATTTCTCACGGTATACTTGGGTGTATCTTCTCAGGGCCAAATCTGAATTTTTTGCGCACTTTGAAGATTTCAAAGCACTAGTTGAGACACAGTCAGAGAGAAAGATCAAAGCCCTCCGTACAGACAATGGGGGGGAATATGTTAACACAGCACTTCGGAACTTGTGCCTTCAGTCCGGCATACAGTTGCAGTACACAGTTCCATACACTCCGCAGCAGAATGGAGTTGCTGAGAGAAAGAACTGATCTCTCAAAGAGATGGCTTCTTGCATGTTGCATGCTAAGTCACTGCCTCATAAGCTATGGGCTGAAGCACTTAGATGTGCTAACTACATCCAGAACAGATCTCCTCATAGGTCTGTCAAGGATCAGACCCCCTTTGAGGCTTGGAGCGGCACTAAACCAGAGGTCACCCACTTCCGTGTTTTCGGCTCAAGAGCATGGGCCAGGATCCCCTCTGAAAAGAGGAAAACTCTTGATCCACAGAGCATTGAATGAATCTTTGTTGGATACCCTGATGGTGTGAAGGGATACTGACTCCTGATTCCCTCTACGGACAAGCTCATCATTGAGCGAAGTGTCAAATTTGAGGAAAGTCTCTCGTATGCACCTCAATCGCCGCATGTAGACACCTTTTATCTACCTCATGTCCGAGATGATGACTCAGTACACTCGGATGCAGATACATAGCATGAAGATGCCGAGGTAGAGCATGCAGATGCAAAGACAAAGTCTTCATATACAAATCTAGTGCATGCAAATGATGATCCACATCCAAGCCCAGATCGGGCTTCCAGCAGTGAATCATATTCCCCTGTCATAAATCAGAGAATAAGGAGCTTACGTGAGATATATGCACAAGACCACCCAACTGTTAGAAATGGTCTTGTGGGGGATAATTCTGATCTGCAGAGGACTAGCTCAGAGTTTGTTGAGCCTCCTCTTGCCCTCATTGCCACTGAACCATCGCCATCTTGGCATTGTCATTTGGTTCATTCTTCTGATCCACAGTCTTATGGTGAGGCTGTTGGGCATCCATCTTGGGAGTCCGCCATGGAGGAGGAGTATAACTCCCTCATCAAGAACCAGACTTGGGATCTGGTCCCCCTTCCTTCAGGAAGGAAACTTGTCTGATGCAAATGGGTCTACAGGACCAAGAGTGCTGCAGATGGGCAAATCACCAGACGGAAAGCGAGGCTAGTAGCTAAAGGCTTCCAACAAGTGCATGGCATTGATTTATGATGAGACCTTTGCTCCAGTAGCAAAGATGGATTCCATACGCCTTACACTTGCCATTGCGGCTGCCCAGGGATGGGAAGTACATCAGATGGATGTGAAGAATGCCTTTCTTCACGGAGACCTATCAGAGGAGATTTACATGGAGCAGCCACATGGTTTCATTCAGAATTCATCTCTAGTCTGCAGACTGAATAAATCTCTCTACGGCCTTAAGCAGGCCCTGAGAGCTTGGTATGCGAAGCTGGATTATTTTCTCTTATCACAAAACTTTGAAAGATGTAAGTCTGATCCGAATGTTTACATGCTCAAGACACATGATTCTCTTCTTATCTTAGTTTTGTATGTGGATGATCTCCTAATCAGTGGGAACTCGGCTTCAGCCATTGCTACAGTCAATAGGGCCTTGCATGATAAGTTCTTGATGACGGACATGGGTCCATTACACTTCTTTCTTGGTCTTGAGATCAGCCAGGATGCCATAGGCATCAAACTCTCTCAGGCTAAGTATGCACGGGATCTCCTCGAGAGATTTCGCATGACTAACTGCGAGCCAGTACCGACTTCTTTTCTATCTGGGATCCACCTTGAGGATGGAGGTGACACTCCATTAGTTGACAGCGCTCTCTACCGATAGCTAGTGGGGAGCTTATTGTACCTCACCCACTCTAGACCAGATCTCTCATATGCAATAGGGGCAGTTTCCAGATACATGCAAGAGCCGCATG
This sequence comes from Pinus taeda, assembly GCA_000404065.3. NCBI lineage: Eukaryota > Viridiplantae > Streptophyta > Pinopsida > Pinales > Pinaceae > Pinus > Pinus taeda. The sequence continues at coordinate 74,874 of APFE030337582.1, read as the reverse complement.
AGCTACACTGGAATGCTGCCAAGTGCATCCTCTGATATGTGCAGGGCACCATCACCTTCGGGATTCACTATGCGGCAGGCACTGCATTGGATCTCCTTGGCTTCATAGATTTTGATTGGGCGAGAGACAACATTGATCGCAAGTCCACCTCCGGATATTCACTCAGTCTAGGATCTGACCCTATCTGTTGGTTGAGCAAGAAGCAGGCTGCTATTGCTCTCTCTTCAGCTGAGGCCGAGTACAAAGGAGTAGTCAACATCACCATTCAGGTTTTGTGGCTACAGCACTTCCTCACTGAGTTGGGCGTCCAATTCCACCAGCCCATTGTCATTTGGTGTGACAACCAGAGCACTCTCAAATTTTGTAGGGATCCAGTACAGCGGCAGCGGACGAAGCACATAGAGATCCATATGCACTACATTAGAGACTTAGTACATGATCGGGTCATTGATTTGCAGTTCTGTCCCTCAGCAGAACAGACTGCAGACATCTTCACCAAGACATTCACTGAGCAGAAGTTTCACTCTATGCACAATCGTCTTGGAGTGAAGGACACAGTTCCTTAGCAATTGTCTTTTCTTCTGATTACATTGTATTTTGAGGGAGGGGGCGGGGGGGGGGGGGGGTTTCCCACAAGGTTTTCCCTCTTTCCTCAATTTTAGTACAAGTTGCACTGTATTTTGGGTGACCTTTGGCCTTAGTTGCCAAGGCCCATTTTCTATTTTTCCCCATAGTGGTGTTTAGAGGGGGTGTTGGAACTACTACACACCTACATGCGGACTCTTAGTTAGAGCATGTGACTACATGCAAGATTCCTTCTGCATGATTTACTCCTTGATTTGCTCCTTCTTTAACTCCGCAACTGGTTAGTTCTTCTGCATGATTTACTCCCTGATTTGCTCCTCATTTTACTTCACAACTAGTTAGTTCTCTTCGAAACTTGTTGTAGGTGTAAGTCTTCTCATTGATCACCACTATGGTGCATTGCCTTGGGATCTTCACCCACTAATGCTATATCATGAGCATTGTAACATATTTTCTAATGAATCATTATTTTCTTCTTTCGATTTTCTTTTTGTGTTTTTGCTCAGCAAAGCTGTGTGTTCAACCTTTATTAGCTAGATTCATCTGTGTAGATTTTCTAACACATTTACAAAGAATGGCCAAAACCGGAAAAGAGGAAGTCGGATTTTTCTGCTCTGCAAAGCTGTGTGTTCAACCTTTACTAACTAGATTCATCTATGCAGATTTTCTAACACATTTACAACAAAGTGGCCAAAACCGAAAAAGGAGAGATTGGATTTCCTGGTTGGCCTGACATATGTACTGTATCTTATTGTCTTAGAAGCATTAAATACGGAATAGCATACGAAATATTGGTTACCCCCACTTAATGCTTTAAACATTGGTTACCCCCAATGAATACTTTAAACAGTGGTATTGCCTGCTTTTCTTATAATGAACGTTGTGTATCTTCTTCCATTTATGGCTGAAACTCATAATTGGCCGTATATTTTTTGTCGGTAAAGAATGAAATTCTATCTTGTGGGTACCGCATTTGTTTGCGTTCAGCGACTTGTTGGACAGTGGCAACAACAATTACATTGCTATTGCTGCAAGAGGTGACAGATATTTTACAATATTGGTTACCCAGTTATAAAAAACACTTAATTAATAAGCTCAGCTATTTTCAAAAGGTTTGAACTACAAAAAGATGTAATCAACGATCAATCTTTCGTTGGAGTACCGGCCTGTTGCTTTGCCATTACCTAATCCCAACCAGCACTGGTTTATTTCAACGAGAATAGAACAAATGGATTGTCAGAACAATTGCCATGGCTCGGAAGAACGGAATGTTTTCCATAAAACCTGTAGATACAAACAGCCGAACCCAAATTGTATGAAGCTGCAGATATGTTAGGAGCAAGTACATAATGCTTTTCAGTTTCTCCTTGAGGTGTGGAGGCAGAGATATTAAGAACAGGCACAGTGAATATGTATATGTATACCTTTGGATGTGTCTGTCTGAGATTGAGGGGTTGTCGTCTGAAACTGAGGAGTTGTTATTGGGTTTCCATTCTGGCCCACGCTAAACCCAAACTGCAAACAGCCTGCACCGATCAAACTTGCGAATAGTTTGCACCAATCAAACCTGCAAAAAAAAGAATCAGCACGGGACTCGAACAAGGGACCTTTGAAATTGGAAGATAACTATAGAGGGGAGCAGTTTACAGGGTCTGAGGCAGGGGCTTGCGGTCATACTGTAAAGATTGTATACAACTACCAACGCAAGCAACCGCCTTTGATGCCAAGATTAAGGCTGGCCAGTAGTGGTGGCGAACCAGATATGAATCCATATCACTATGTCAAAATCTTATAAACTTATCACATAAAATCCTATATTTTATAGGATATGAAACTAACCTATATACTATAAAAGTTTTGTGTCAAAATTATAAACTTGTTATATCTAAGTTATAAAATATAGGATAATAAGAGAAAAACTAAGCTATAAAATATAGGATAATAAGAGAAAAACTAAGCTCTATATATAGTTTTAGTAAAATTAGAAATAAAAACATTTTTATAAAATATAAATAAACCATTTTATTATATAAGTTAAAATAATGATAATTTATATTAATTATTATATTTCAAAACTTTTTTATTTAAATGTACTGATTATGTACTTTTAATAATACCTATTTATATGTACATGTAATTTATGTTATTTATATTATCTTAAAAAATTAAATTTTAAAACATGTCAAAGAAAAATTTATATATATGGTTGTATGTATTATGAATGCTTTAAAAGAATGAGGAATAAAAATATTTTTATATATAGATGTTAAATTTATATGTGATTTAAATATTATTATAAAAATCGTATGGAGATAACTAAGAAATGTTTCACCTATGTGAGTTAAGAGATGTTGTTTTACAAGTTATTGTTTTTCAATGTGTATGAGTGGTAGCTAAGTCAGAGTTCTTATCAATGAGATTGTCATGTCTATTGAGTGTATCGATCCCATCACTATATAATGGAACACATTGTTATGTATTTGGAATGAGAATGAAAAGCCTCAATTGATATAAGTTTTATTTCATCAATTCTATGTGATCCTTATTAGTTTAAGTAAACAATCATACATTTATTTAACAATATTGGATTTGATGACAAATTTAATAAAAGAAACATTTTTTAATTAAAATTTAAATATTTTTGCCAACAGCGTGTAGAGGAGACTGTGATATGGTATTTTATTAAAGCACTCTGTGGTGTAAAGGTCATTGGTACTATTGTTTGAGCGTAATTCTTTTGCAAAGTATATATTTATCACCCTTTTCTTTCTCTTTTGCACTCTGGATAACCAGAAATATCTTCTATTAAGCACATCATTTGAGTCTTGATGAACAATACCAATGATGTTACAGACATTGTAAGATTGTGAGAATTATTCATTATTTATGAATATTGAAAAGTCCCTGACAAAATTGTTTTATAAAAATATATTTCCAGTGAAATATTATCATTTCCAGTGAAAAGTATTTGGAGAGAATGCCAATCTTACAGGACTTTTAGTAAATCACTGACCAGAAAACGAATACAGAATGTCTTTAAGCGATATCAGAAATATTTTGTCATCAATGCCTTAATGAGCCACAGGAAATAACGTCACTAACTCGACCTTATTATCCTACCGTGATATTATCACCACCTCCCAAATTTTACTCGGTTAAACTGTAGTTTTAATCATTTAAATAGATTTTGTATTTCTCTCACATATTTAAAAGTCAATAGTTTAAGAGGAAAACTTTCTTGACCAAGCCAGACAAGAAAGAATGTTTTGGCGACAGACAAATCAAAGGAAGGTTTTGAGGACTGACAAATCAATTTATAATAAGTATAAAAAATATTTACATTATATATGAGAAGTTGTTAAAATTATTTACATGAGAAGTGGTTATAATTAAAAAACTATTAAATTATTAATTTTATTTAAAATAATAATATTTTTTTGTTTATTAATTCGCGAGTTTTAAACCCCTAAAATTGAATTTTGATTATGTTTTTTTATTTGTGGGAGGGTGGATCACGTAGTGTTTCAGGTGTGACCTCGTCTGCATGTATTACACTTGTATGAGCGTCTTGATATCAACTATTCAAATTCCCACACTTGTATGAACGTCATGACATTAAAATTGTTATAGAACAATTCGAATTCCAAAGCAGAATGGAGGAACGCCTTCAAGGCTTTTGATGATGCTGCAGAATAGGGCTTTCTGTAGCTTGTTAGAAAAGCTACTACAAAACCAACGCTGATGTAGCGTATTAGATGGGCACTCGAGGAATTAAAACAACGATGTTACATTCTGTAGCAGACTTCAAACATCTCCTATGGCAATGGAAGGGATGGCTCCAAAGCATGAAGACACTGCAAAACATGGACGGAATTGCTCAACCATAAGGGTCCTCGCTCATCCATCATATGGTGAGGTCCTTCAATTTCTTAATAGAAGAGCATCTTCAGATGTAACTTTAGTTTATAACCAGCGACCGTGTCGATTTTTAATCTAGTCGGTCGCTGATTGGATATGGCATTTTTTCCAGGTCTTCCATGAGAAATAGGGTGAGAATATCTACTGAGAGTCTCTTAAAAATCCGACCGCAATCTCATGGACATTTGCAGAGGCTTGGAAGTTGTAGTGAACAACCCTAGTTTCTATCAAGACAGAAGAAAGCTTGGAAGGTGCGAGCGAAAGCGACTGCCCATTCTTGCATAACAGGTTCGACCAATTTGGGTTCTTTTTTTTCTTCGCAAAGCACCGAAAGTGTCCATTGAACCTGTTCAGCAACATCATCTATGTAATTAACTCGAGCTCAAAAATTCAAATTCAAGATAATAATATATTCAAATTCAATTTAATAGTATCTTGTGATGCAAAATTCAAAATTCAAGACTGGGACAAAGAAATAGAGAAATTTATAGCATTTTAACAATATATGGATAATATTTTTTGTGGCTTGAATTTCCAACAACGGCTTGAGAAGCACCACCAGCACAAAGGTTATGCTACCTAAAGCAGCAAGGCCATACTACAGTGGTTGGTAGATTACCCGGCCTCCCCTGGCTCTTTCACCGTTCGGGCTCAGCTCCTCCAGCGAACAAAAGATTTTACTATGCTCTCGGTGCAGGCCTACCACACTTTGTGCATGTGGTGTTTTCATTTGCAAATAGTGCCATCCTCTACCGCCATCCTCCCCACTGGCTGGTTAGTATTCCAGGGTTGTCCCTCGTGCATTCTGTTAGGTAGTCTATGACAGGAACAAGCGTTCTATTAGGTAGGCTTTGACATAAACAAGTGTAATTGAATTGGGTCTGCTTCAAATTAGCTTCCTGAAGGTAGCACCTTCTCCTAGCAAACCAATGCCTCTTTAACCAAAGGAAAAGCTAAAGAAAAGCTAACACAAATATGGGAGTTTGAAAAGTAAAGGCGATGAAGGCCACCCAACACACGAAATGTGCATGGCGTGCAGGGGGTAGTGGGATGAGTGTGCAGGTGGCATGTGCATGGTGCACAGGGGTCAATGGTATGGGTGTGAAGGTGGCATGGGTGTGCAGGTGGCAGTGGGAATGACAAGTATAAGCATTGTTGCATTATAAATTTTAGCATTTTAGCATTTAATACTTTAGATTAATGTTAGTATTAGTCTGTTAGAATTAGTCTACACTATGAACATACGAGCAAAAAAACGTGTATAATATATGGTCAGCCACGCACATAATATATGGTCAGCCTCGGGAAGAGGCCAAAAAACATGGCAAAATTGTTTGCGCATAAAAACTTTGCTTAAACTTCTTTTATACGTAATGGGAAAGACGAAGAAGCAGCTAAACAAATGTTTAGAGACTAATTATCGATTTACTATAGTCCCATGCCATTACCAGATGGCAGGGACTAATAATGAAAATCATGTTACCTCAACACTACATTTTTTAACGAAAATCGTGTCACCTTAACACTACATTTTTTTAAAACATGATATGCACTGTGTTTGTATGATTCAAGTTGGTTGAGAAGAAACATATTTTTACCATGAGGCACTTTTTTATCAAATAATTTTTTAAAGAGCTTTCACTTTTTAGATAATTTCAAAGGAAATTTTAAATTTCCAAAAAGAAACAAAAACAAAAAAAAACCCCTCCTCTTAAATTTAAATAATTATTTTCTTTTACTAAAATAATAAAAATCACATTTGTCTTTACTTTTTCACTCATTACAAAGAAATACTCTATACATATTCAACAATGAAAAACTTTATTATTCAAATGTGGTTGAAACAAATTTCTTTCCAGTTTCCAATTTGCTAAACGAAATATATTTTAAATTTGAAAGATGAAAGCTCTTGGAAAGATTTTTGATGGTACAGATTTCTCCTTTGCATTCTCTATTGTTTCTAATGAGGTAAAGGCTAATCATCGTGGAAGTATGGACTTTGCATGTATCTGTTCTTGTAAAATCTCATGTATGGCATATTCAAGTTGAACATATTTTACCCTCTTTGCAATCGATCCACTTGTGTGACGCGTCTGCTACTTAATGTGAATGTTAAATTTCTGAGGTTACATATGTGTTGCTTGAGTATGCAAATGAATATGAATCAGTGAGGAATTCTTGATTGTTCGAAGATTGAATATTTTGCATAGATTCGAAGGGCTTCTTTTCCGATTGAATTGTTTGTCTAACCTCAATCACCTAAAGTTATACATTGCAACATCAGATTTTATGAGGAAAATTTTCATGAGCATTTAAGAAAAACCAGTAAGCTATTTCTTAAGAAAAACTAATCTAAGTTAAAGATGTGAGCTTAGAATTTGTTCTCGTATAACTATATATCTAAGCAAAACACAACAAGAACAATCCTTACATCAAATTAATGTTACATCACGATGACAAACACTGAATTTTCTTGAATCAATATGAATATTTTGGACCTATAGCACTTGTTAATTTCGGGGAAATAACAGACCAAGCAACAAGAACACAATAATAAATGCAACACCAAATTGAATTTTATTTGAGACTTCAAGACACAATGTAATTCAAATTGCCCTCTCATCTCATTCAAGGGAGAATGACGCAATGTTTGGAAATTGGATAAACAAATGAAGTATCAGAGGATTACCTTATTGGAGTATTTACTCATTAACGCTTCTACAGCATGTAGCTTATGTTGTCCGTAAATGGAGATGTAAGCCTTTTTCGACTCCCCCTTGACCCTCTCTTTGGCATACCTATACACTGTTGGCATTATGATACAAGTATGACACAAGTGTTGTCCTCGATGGCAACTCTCTCATATGAAAGATCACAGTATAGCAGGTAAACGCCAAGAATGAAGAAAGAAAGGTATACGCAGGTTCACTATATACCAAGTCGCGTATACACGCAGGTTCACTATATACAAAGGCACGTATAACGTACACACACACTTTCACACAAGGAAAGGCGCGTACATGTTGGAAAACTAAGTTTTGGTCTGTGGTATTTGGACCATGGTATTTTGGTATTGGTCCATGGTATTTGGTTTGAGGTATTGACCCCAGGTATTGGGTCCAAGGTATCGGCCCTACGTGGTTTTGGACCATGGTATTGAGAGAAGCCTAAACCTATATAAGGAGAAGAAGATCATTAGGCAAAAGGGCAAGTGTGCAAGTGATGAATATCTGATGAAGTGTGAGATCTAGTATGCAGGTTATGAGTATGTGATGCTTTGCTAAGGATGCACCTATGTGGCGAATGAAGGTTGATGGACCGGGATCATGAAGACTAAAATGCATTATCATTATATGGTATGATCATGAATAGTTTAGATTTGAATACTGACACATGTCTTATCCTTTATATCTAATGATCTCAGTATATCTGAAGTAGAAAATTGCACCAAAAGTATAGGTAATTATTTTTAGATCTGTACGCTAGTTCCCTTTAGTGAAAGGGCGTAGACACGCTGGTTTGACACAGCCAAGTAGCGTATACATTATGAGATTTGATATTTGAGGTTGCTGTTGGTTCTAGTGGTTGTTGCAGAGTTCTCGGTTTTGCTCTGTGTTCTGGTGACTATGTTTTGATGACAGGGTTTCAGTGATTCAGTTGTTGGGTGATTCAGATATTGATGATGCAGATATAGTTAATGTTTGTATTGCGGTGGTGATTGATTTTGTATTGATGGATCCAATCTAAAAATTTATGAAACATGGTCCCTGGAAGAAAAGAGAAGGTCGTAACCTTCTTTAGGCCGACATGTACGTACTAGTAAGTATATCAGCTAGTACAAGAGCTAAGGGGTTGTAGCTCCCTTCCAGTAGAAGCTGGAGAACGAGAGAAGGTTGTAGCCTTCTGCGGGTGGGTGCCTGCGTACTGGTATGAGTCTGCGTCAGTACAAGATTGTAAGCAGGTTTTTCTTATCTTAAAGAAAACAGCAGCAGGTGGTTTTTGTCCCGCATTGAGTTTCCACCTTATATCATGGTGTTCATGTGTGTCTCTTATGTGTGATGTTCTGTTCTGTTTTTACTGCACCTGATTACTGTTTATATGGTTAATGATGTTCTGATGTGTTATCACTCAGGTTTTCCCAGAAGTTGTAAGAAAAGAGAAAGGAGGTCGAGGTAACCACAAACCAATCTTTTAGATACATATTCTAGCCAATCGGCATCTAGAGAGGGTTCTCTCTTTTAGTTTTAGCTTTGTTTTGAAATATATTAAGCTAGTTATGAAGTTTAGGAGTTTTGTTTGAGTTTGGGTGGTGAGATTCAATAGAAAAGTGATAAGACTGGCTAGTTTAGGCCATTGGGCTAATGGAGTCAAGGAAGATGGCTTAACTAGGCTTGGTTTCTTAACAAAGGATGGTTTCACAGGGAAAGATGGTCAAACATGGAACATATAAAGACTTGGAATAAATGGAATGTTTTCAAAATAGGTGAAGGGCAGTTAAGAATCCTTCAATCTATTTGAAGAGGGAACGTAAATGATTACTAATAAAGAGTAGTTAAGTATTCTTTAATAAATAATCAAAGTGACAGAATTAGAAAACAGGAGCAATTAAGATTTCACCATTTATTCTAATTCAGAAGAAAAATAGAAAATGATAACTTTTGAAGACCTAGCGCAATCAAGCATATTCTGAATTACTATTTTTTGTTTATCATTCATATATGAAACAAATATGATATAATAAACAAGGAAAACTTTAAAACATAAGGTATAGAGAACTTATTGATCCGGTGTTTGATTCAAGAAATCTGTGAAAAGTCCTTTGCCTCAATTATTTATCCAGCAAGCCATACGAAAATTTGATCCAATCAGCACTTTATTTAAAAAAACCAGTATTACAGCAATATATATGAATCCCCCAAAAATACTTCAAATGGAGAAGTATTTATACTAATTGTAAACTGAAATATCTTGAAAAAATATCAAGATTAGTTTCACAAATGTCTCAAACTGTTTTACAATAATAGAACTTAAATAAAGGACATTCAAAACTAATGAATCTATGTGGCACTATTTCTATGGATTTATGGTGGCAAAGAAGAGAGAGTCGAATTTGATTGCAACTCTTAGTTGATGATGAGGCATCCCAGTCACTAACCACATCCTTCCTTTGTGCATTCTGCCCCAGAAATTCTGCAAACTTAGGGTCCAATTATACGCTTGTATATCTCAATCCGTAATAGATATGTAAAAAGTGAAAGAGCTTTTTCTAGATACGAATGTTTGTGAGATAAATCTCTCTCAGTTTCCAAAAATTCATCTCCAGTTGTTCACAATATTCTCTGCAAAAAGATGTCAAAAACAGGACTTCTCACAAACTGAAAAATAGGTTGTGAAGACATGCACTTATCTCCCTCTTGGTATTACCTATGTAAAAGTGAGATAGGTTTTTGTAGCTTGGCCTGTTAAGAACAAAAAAATCTTCCATTTTCTCAAAATACGTCTTGGATTAGCCACAATTGTTTCTGCAAAACTATGACTTAAACAGGAAATTTCTGAAGAATGTACCATTTTTGTTCTAATTTCATCTTTTAACCTTAAACTTCTTTTGACTGTTTTTCACTTTTACTTTGGATAAACTTCATTGTAGCTGGTGAAAGTGTTTTCATATTTGTTTAACCCTTAATTTCTTCTTGTTTACTTTTTACTTTTACTGCTCTGTTTTTCATCTGTCTTCATTTTGACATGAATATGTATGCTATGCTTTGTAACTGTCTTCTTTGTTGTTTATCTTCATCCTAGCTGATTTACTTGACTTGGTTTTCAATATGATACTCTTTAACTCTGATACACTTTGATTTTTCTTTACTGTGTCCTTTTACCTTCTAGGTATTTTTTAGATTTTTACTATATATTTCAATAGTAAATCCTTTTAATTCCATGTTTCCTCTACTTGTCTTTTAGCTGTGTGTTTTATTTTCCATCTCTGTTTGAATAGATTTGATAACAATCTAGGAGTAAATAGGTCTTAAGACTAGTATTAAGATTTTTTATCCAAGGTTGTGGTCTTCTGATCACCTATAAAACAAAACAAATTGTTAAGAAAGCATTGGTTTGCATGGGAGGTCGAAAAGGTTCCATTTGAGCTTGAAAGGTCTATGGAGTGAGTCCAGAATGCTTTAAGGGAGGTAAACCATGCTCGAATCATTTAACAGAGGCTTCAGGTGGTGCAGATGGGTTTCATAGTGTTTTACTGCACAATCAGGTGAAAATGAGCAAAAGTGGGGTTTTTGTGTTTAAACGGGTAAATGGCTGGTATTGGCGGGTGAATGAAAATGACAATCGGCGGCAACTGAATGATGAGACATTTTGTCGTTTAGTAGAAGGTAGTAAGTGGTTTTTATCGCACTGCTCTTGGAGGGGGGGTGGTATTTGGCCTCAAGCCGGTGATTTCATAAATTACTTGACGCGTGGCAGTGGTACGGTGTAAAAACCGCTTGGTGATTGCGCATTAACGCGCAGTCACCAAGGGTCACGCGATATCAATAACAACCATCGGATGATGGGGGCGCGATCAGACGGTTGATGGGAGACGTGGTGGGGTGGATTTTAACTGCGGGGGGCCCGACATAATTAGGAGTTAATTAATCATACCGGGGGTGTTATGATTGGCTAGGGAAGTTATTAATTAACCATGACTGTTAATTAATCCTGTTTAATAAAGCGAAAGGTTGAGGTTCTTAATGGGTTATTGATTAACTCATTAATCTTATTTTAACACAGATTATGGTTATATTTAATCGGGGTGAGATATATAGTGATGTGGGGGTATTTTATATATTTAATAATACGGGAAAAGGTGAACTTGTATTTGGGAGTTATACAATACGAGTTAGAAATTAATATGAAAACATGTAATGAAAAAAGCGCTAAGTAAAACATTAGAGTGTACATTTAACTTAGGCTTAAGTGGAAAAAAAGGGGTTTTCATGTGATATTGTGTATTTTTCCTAAGTAAAATAGGATTTTACTTTAGGAAAAAACTTATGAAAATGAATGAATGATGGTTTTAAGTACTTAGGCTTTTGAAATTATTGGGCCGAGGGTCCGTTCGCTCCAAAAGTCAGAGAAATGCTCTGAGCCCCTCCAATTTGCAAATACTTTAGTCCTTAGGGGAAATTAGTAAATAATTACGGAAAATAAGAAGGGGAGTTAATAATTGTGACTTTTCTTTGCTTGTGATGTCTCCAATGTAGTGTATTCCTTGGCCTTGCGACGAAATATGAAAGATTAACACATTTAGAGACATTATTCATCACATGTATCACTTTGCAACATCTTCTACCTACCCTGTCTACTTTAACCTAGCATTTTTCCTTCTTTATTTGGGTGCACTTAGACTAGCAAACCCTTATCAAATCTTCCTTTTCTTTTACATGGAAAGCCTACCTAAGTCTACACTTATTACATCCAAGGTCTCAGATTAAACTATTGAGCTCCTTTTATTTACTCTACCTATCTACTTATCTGCCAAGATTAAACAGTTTGGTCAGATTTTATTCTCTATCTCTAAAACATGAAATTGAAAAATGATTGAGCCAAGTTTAAACAGTTTGACTATTCATAAATTGTGGCATAAGTAACAAGTTGCACACAATTTGTTTATTACAGAAAATGAAAAAATAGTGGCATTTAGACTTGCACACTGTCCTAGTATATTTTTGTTTGGGGTTCATTTTTCCTCATTTTTTCACCATATTTATTATTTTTACCCTTTTATTTTTCTTTTAGGGTATACCCTCTTTACATTTTTTAAATTTTTTTATTTTTTGACCATATGGAAAACCTTTGCAACAAGGAAAGGTATGAACATATTACATAGCTCATCAAGTCAATCATGAAATATGACACCTATTCGTATAGGAGCATAACACTAGCTCCACTTGGAGATGGCTTTTCCTGGTGGAAAGTCAAGAACAGCAGGTCAGATGGCCTCCGAATGATTTTGACTGAACTATGGAATCTTCTTCTGCTTGTTGCTTTATTTGTATGTATGACAATAATTTTTCTGGAGCTTAGGGCCTTCTCTTCGGGCTTCAACTTCACAATCTTACCATCCAATCAACACCAAATATTTATTCTTCCTTCTTGAATCCCACTTGAGCACCTTGCAACTTAGGTACGAATCTTCAGTCTTGGTCTTTTTATCAAAAATATTTTTAACCTTTTCCTTCACAACTTGAGATTTGACCTGAAACTAAAAGATGTTGCAACCTTCAAACCAAATTAGTAACTCATCAAGATCTTAAAGCCTTTTGATTGGATTCAAATATTTAAGGATTTGTTTCATAATCTACTAAAATTTATTTCATAATCTACTAAAAACTGAATTAAATCAAACTAAAATCCTACCTACTTACGCTAATCAACTTTCTGACTGCTAGTTAGGTAAAATGAAACAACCAATGCAACCACTCAAGCATCATATACATTGGTGACCTTTGTTGCTTGTGCTTGTTGGTGTTTAAAATTGAGATCTTGCAATCAAATATAGCTTTGTTAACCTTTCAGAAGATAAGGAAATTCCTGATCTCCTTTGTTGGATCTAGAAATTGTAAAAAAGGATCTTGTAACATGTATACACTATTCTTGAACTGATTCAAACAATTGTACATCTGTTGTGTATGGCCTGCATGCCATGAAATTGAAATATCACTTTTATCTTTATCACCCTGCATGTTTTCCACTGCACTTTGTGATGATATTTCTATTGATTGTAATGTCTATCTGGTGAAACCATTATTATCTTGATTTTGACTCTCATAGTCTGTTAATGGAAAAAAATTCTGATTGCATTCATCATCCAACCTATCAGCTATTAGATCATAAAGAAATTGGAAGGATTGCTGCAACTTATTACATATAGGTTCAAATGGAACTTCATGGATTTCTACAAGATGCTCCTCCTTTTCTTTAACAATTTTATACCACATTCCCTTTAAAAATTGAAATGATTCAAAAAATAGAGGCAGGGAATCATCTTGGATCTTTTGATCATATGTTCCGGCTTCCAAATCTTCTTCTGCAAACTGACGTTCAATGGAATTTTAGGGTTGCAAATCTAGATATGAGAAGTCTGGAACAAAGATTTTATTACCCTCTAGATAGTTAATATCAAGACTTGTTGACATTTGATTTCTAATTACATGATAGTTATCTCTGATAAACTGAAATGAATCAAAACAAAATGGTAAAGTTCCTTCACCGATTTCAAAATTTTCTACAGTTTCCTCCTCATTCTCATAGCTTAAATGAACAAGTTGATCACTATTTTCAAGTTGTTGAACCTGAACTTCCTTATTCCCCAAATTAGCTTATGATTCCTCTGCAAGGTTAATTTGTATTTGAGAAACATAATAATCATCATACAGATCATATTTGGGCGAATCATCAAAAGAAGTAATGTCATCAAATATACACATCAGAACAGGAGATTGCTCCTCCACATATTGCTCTATGAAAATCTATCTTCTGGTCTATGGTAGATTGAGTTGGTAGGAATTCGTTCATGAATATCAACATCTTCTTTTTGTGAAACAAATATGTCATGGTTATTTTGAACAAAAAATTCAACTTTCATTGTGATCTGATGCATCATTTCCTCTATTTTCTTTATCGAAATGTCAAGTTTTTCCTCTATTTTTACTTTCAACTTTTCTCTTCTAATTTTCAGATTAACTTCTACATCTACTACCATGTTCTACATCCGTTCCATTGTTGAGGGGTTTCTTTCTCTTAGATGAAATTCTATCTCTAAACCAAATGCTCTTGGGTAATGCAAAAGAGTTGAATCAAGGGGAGGTCTTATATTTAATGGTATTGAATAATAGGCTTGATTAAATCTGTCTGAAAATTGTTGTATTGTTTCATCTGGATGTTTTTTTAACTGATTATATTCTTCTATGATCATGAGAAAATTGACTTTGATTATCCATCTATCAAGGAAAAGTTTGACAAATTGCGCAAGATTTGAGATGCTTGCCTCAGGAAGGGTTTTGAACCAACTCTTAACTTTGTCTTGCAAAGAAAGAACAAAAAGCCTAATACTAGCATCCTCTTCATCTACTTCAAATAAGTTAAGATAATCTTCAAAAGATTGAATATGTTTTTGGGTAGTGATACCATTCTCTCCATCAAACCTAGGGAGATGCTTGGGATAATCGTTAGGGAAAGCATGGAGTGTAGGAGGTAAAATGAGTGGTTTATACCTATCAGGAACTTTATGAGGTACTAGAATATGTGCAGGGATTGTATGATTAGTCTTAATTTTTTTATTCTCCTTAATTGGAAAATGATCTTCATAAGAATTAGAAGATTGTTGTTCAAATGTGTAAGGACTTTATATCTACATTTTTCAAAGGAAAATAATAAAAGTTTAATCTAAAATCATCTCTAAAATACAATGTACATTGAAAAATTTTATTAATGATAAAGAACATAATGTCTTGGATAACAATCCAAGTTAAAAGCCTAATCTTTTCACACAGTTCTTTCAGGTTCATTTCTCCAGTGGGGTCTTGATTGTGAATTTGACTTGGAGTCGCCAGGTGGATGATTTTAACCTTTGTGTGTCTGATCCCTGTCCACCATCATAGATCAGATCGAAACCTGTAAAACAATTTTGAAGAAAAAGTCAACTCTCCAGGAAACCAAATTAAGTATTTTATGATTATTTTGCTTTTTTTTATGAACTTTCAAAACAACTTCTATGATTTCTTTAAGAGGCTTTAGATATCAGATTTAAACTTTCTTAAAGACTTATTTGACAAGAGGAAATGATCAAGTATTTGAAATCGGATGTTCAATTCATAAACTAGACCGGAGATAGACTGAAGCAGCATTCATTTACTTATGCAATTGCAAAGCAATAGCAGTTCAAAGGCTACCTGGATAACTTCAGGCTCCGTTTGTAGCTTATAAAGTAAACAATAGTAACAAACAAATTATTCAGATCCCCAACAGAGTCGCCACTATGTTATCACTCAGGTTTTCCCAGAAGTTGTAAGAAAAGGGAAAGGAGGCCGAGGTAACCATAAACCAATCTTTTAGATACAGATTCTAGCCAATCTGCATCCAGAGAGGGCTCTCTCTTTAAGTTTTAGCTTTGTTTTGAAAGATATTAGGCTAGTTATGAAGTTTAGGAGTTTTGTTTGTGTTTGGGTGGTGAGATTCAATAGCAAAGGGATAAGACTGGCTAGTTTAGGCCATTGGGATAATGGAGTCAAGGAAGATGGCTTAGCTAGACTTGGTTTCTTAACAAAGGATGGTTTCACAGGGCAAGATGGTCAAACAGGGAACATATAAAGACTTGGAATAAATGGAATGTTTTCAAAATAGGTGAAGGGCAGTTAAGAATCCTTCAATCTATTTGAAGAGGGAACGTGAATGATTACTAATAAAGAGCAGTTAAGTATTCTTTAATAAATAATTAAAGTGGAAGAATTAGAAAACAGGAGCAATTAAGATTTCATTGTTTATTCTAATTCAGAAGAAAACATAGAAAATGGTAACTTTTAAAGACAGAGTGCAATCAAGCATATTCTGAATTATTATTTTTTGTTTATCATTCAGATATGAAACAAAGATTACATAATAAACAAAGAAAACTTTAAAACATAAGGTATAGAGGACTTATTAATCCGGTGTTTGATTCAAGAAATCTGTGAAAAATCCTTTGCCTCAATTCTTTATCCAGCAAGCCATACGAAAATTTGATCCAATCAGCACTTTATTCAAAAAAACCAGTATTACAGCAATGTATATGAATCCCCCCAAAATACTTCAAATGGAGAAGTATTTATACTAATTGTAAACTGAAACATCTTGAAAAAATATCAAGATTAGTTTCACAAATGTCTCAAACTGTTTTACAATAATAGAACTTAAATAAAGGACATTAAAAACTAATGAATCTATTTGGCACTATTTTTATGGATTTATGGTGAAAAAGAAGAGAGAGTCGAATTCGATTGCAACTCTTAGTTGATGATAAGGCATCCCAGGCACTAACCGCATCCTTCCTTTGTGCATTCTGCACCAGAAATACTACAAACTTAGGGTCCAATGATACGATTGTATATCTCAATCTATAATAGATATGTAAAAAGTGAAATATTTTTTTCTATATAGGAATGTTTTTGAGATAAACCTCTCTCAGTTTCCTAAAATTCATCTCCAGCTGTTCACAATATTTTCTGCAAAAAGATGTCAAAAACAGGACTTTTCACAAACTAAAAACTAGGTTGTGAAGACATGCACTTATCTCCCTCTTGGTAATACCTTTGTAAAACATGAGATAGGTTTTTGTAGCTTGGCCTGTTAGGAAAAAAAACCTCTTCCATTTTAACAAAATACTTCTTGGATTAGCCATCATAGTTTCTGTAAAACGATGACTTAAATAGGAAATTTCTGAAGAATGTACCATTGTTGCTCTAATTTCATCTTTTAACCTTAAACTTCTTTTGACTGTTTTTCACTTTTACTTTCGATAAACTTCATTGTAGCTAGTGAAAGTTTCTTCATATTTGTTTAAACTTAGGGAACACAAGCACGCCTCCGCCTCCGCCTCCCCCTCTCAGAGAATACACCAAACAGACAAACACACAGTCACACACCAAACAGATGACAGACCAGACCATATTCATACGGAAACACAACATATGGAGCTCCAAACATACAAACACACGAGACTAGACCACACAACGAAACTATGAGAGGAGGAGAGGCGAAGGCAGAGGCGTGCTTTGTTTTTCATCTGTCTTCATTTTGACATGAATCTGTATGTTATGCTTTGTAACTGTCTTTTTTGTTGTTTATCTTCATCCTAGCTGATTTACTTGACTTGGTCTTTAATCTGATACTCTTTAACTCTGATACACTTTGATTGTTTTACTGTGTCCTTTAACCTTCCAGGTATATTTTAGATTTTTACTGCCTATTTCAATAGTAAATCCTTTTAATTCCATGTTTCCTCTGCTTGTCTTTTAGCAGTGTGTTTTATTTTCCATCTCTGTTTGAATAGATTTGATAACAATCTTGGAGTAAACAGGTCTTATGACTAATATTAAGATTGTTTATCCAAGGTTGTGGTCTTTTGATCACCTATAAAACAAAACAAATTATTAAGAAAGCATTAGTTTGCATGGGAGGTCAAAAAGGTTCCATTTGAGCTTGAAAGGTCTATGGAGTGAGTCCAGAATGCTTTTAGGGAGGTAAACCATGCTCGAATCATTTAACAGAGGCTTCAAGTAGTGCAGATGGGTTTCATAGGGTTTTACTGCACAATCAGGTGAAAACGAGCAAAAATGGGGTTTTTGTGTTTAAAACGGGTAAATGGTTGGTATTGGCGGGTGAATGAAAATGACAATCGGCGGCAACTGAATGATGAGACATTTTGTTGTTTAGTAGAAGCCAGTAAGCGGTTTATATCACACCGCTCTTGGAGGGTGGGTGGTATTTGGCCTCAATCCAACGATTTCATAAATTACTCGATGTGTGGCGGTGGTACGGTGTAAAAATCGCTTGGTGATCGCACGATATCAATAACAACCATCGGATGATGGGGGCGTGATCAGACGGTTGACGGGAGACGTGGTGGGGTGGAGTTTAACTGTGGCGGTCCCGACATAATTAGGAGTTAATTAATCATATCGGGGGTGTTATGATTGGCTAGGGAAGTTATTAATTAACCAAGAGGGTTAATTAATCCCATTTAATAAAGCGAAAGGTCGAGGTTCTTAATGGGTTACTGATTAACTCATTAATCCTATTTTAACACAGATTATGGTTATGTTTAAACGGGGCGGGATATATAGTGATGTGGGGGTTTTTTATATATTTAATAATACGGGAAAAGACGAAATTGTATTCGGGAGTTATACAATACGAGTTAGAAATTAATATGAAAACATGTAATGAAAAAAGCGCTAACTGAAACATTAGAGTGTACATTTAACTTAAGCTTAAGTGGAAAAAAATGGATTTTCATGTGATATTGTGTATTTTTCCTAAGTAAAATAGGATTTCACTTTAGGAAAAGACTTATCAAAATGAATGAATGATGGTTTTAAGTACTTAGGCTTTTGAAATTCTTGGGTCGAGGGTCCGGTCCCTCTAAAAGTCAAAGAAATGCTCTGAGCCCCTCCAATTTAGCAAATACTTTAGTCCTTAGGGGAAATTAGTAAATAATTAGGGAAAATAAGAAGGGGAGCTAATCATTGTGACTTTGTGCTTGTGATATCTCCAATGTAGTGTATGCCTTGGCCTTGCGATAAAAGATGAAAGATTAACACATTTAGAGACATTATTCATCACATGTATCATTCTGAAACATCTTCTACCTACCCTGCCTACTTTAACCTAGAATTTTTTCCTTCTTTATTTGGGTGCACTTAGACTGGAAAACCCTTATCAAATCTTCATTTTCTCTTACATGGCAAGCCTACCTAAGTCTACACTTATTACATCCAAGGGCTCAGATTAAACTGTTGAGCTCCTTTTATTTACTCTACCTATCTACTTATCTGCCAAGATTAAACAGTTTGGTCAGATTTTATTCTCTATCTCTAAAACATGAAATTGAAAAATGAATGAGCCAAGTTTAAACAGTTTGACTATTCATAAATTGTGGCATAAGTAACAAGCTGCACACAATTTTTTTATTACAGAAAATGCAAAAGTAGTGGCATTTAAACTTGCACACTTTCGTGGTCTATTTTTGTTTGGGGTTCATTTTTTCTCATTTTTTCACGATATTTATTCTTTTTACCCTTTTATTTTTCTTTTAGGGTATACCCTCTTTACATTTTTTAAATTTTTTTGCTTTTTTACAATATGGAAAACCTTTGCAACAAGGAAAAGTATGAACATATTACATAGCTCAACAAGTCAATCATGAAATATGACACCTATTGGTATAGGATCATAACACTGGCTCCACATGGGGATGGATATTCCTGGTGGTAGGTCAAGAACAGCAGGTCAAATGGCCTCCGAATGATTTTGACTGAACTATGGAACCTTCTTCTGCTTGTTGCTTTATTTGTATATATGACAGTAATGTTTTTGGAGCTTAGGGCCTTCTCTTCGGGCTTCAACTTCACAATCTTACCATCCAATCAACACCAAACCTTTATTCTTCCTTCTTGAATCCCACTTGAGCACCTTGTAACTTAGGTAGGAATCTTCAGTCTTGGTCTTTTTATCAAAAATATTTTTAACCTTTTCCTGCACAAATTGAGATCTGACCTGAAACTAAAAGGTGCTGCAACCTTCAAACCAAGTTAGTGACTCATCAAGATCTTAGGGCCTTTTGATTGGATTCAAATATTTAAGGATTTGTTTCATAATCTATTAAAATTTATTTCATAATCTACTAAAAACTGAATTAAATCAAACTAAAATCCTACCTACTTACTCTAATCAGCTTTCTAACTGTTGGTTAGGTAAAATGAAACAACCAATGCAACCACTCAAGAATTATATACATTGGTGACCTTTGTTGCTTGTGCTTGTTGGTGTTTAAAATTGAGATCTTGCAATCAAATATAGCTTTGTTAGCGTTTGAGAAGATAAGGAAATTCGTAATCTCCTTTGTTGGATCTAGAAATTGTACAAAAGGATCTTGTAACATATATACACTATTCTTGAACCGACTCAAACAATTGTACATCTGTTGTGTATGGCCTGCATGCCATGAAATTGAAATATCACTTTTATCTTTATCACCCTACATGTTTTCCACTGCACTTTGTGATGATATTTCTATTGATTGTAATGTCTGTCTGGTGAAACCATTATTATCTTGATTTTGACTCTCAGATTCTGTTAATGGAGAAAAAATTTGATTGCATTCATCATCCAACCTATCAGCTATTGGATCATAATGAACTTGGAAGGATTGCTGCAACTTATTACATATAGGTTCAAATGGAACTTCATGGATTTCTACAAGATGCTCCTCCTTTTCTTTAAAAATTTTATACCACATTCCCTTTAAAAATTGAAATGATTCAAAACAAATAGGCAAGGAATCATATTGGATCATTTGATCATATGTTCCAGCTTCCAAGTCTTCTTCTGCAACCTGACATTCAATGGCATTTTGGGGCTGCAAATCTAGATATGAGAAGTCTGGAACAAAGATTTTATTGCCCTATAGATAGTTAATATCAAGACTTGTTGACATTTGATTTCTAATTGCATGATAGTTATCTCTGGTAAACTAAAATGAATCAAAACAAAATGGTAAAGTTCCTTCACTGTTTCCGAAGTTTTCTGCACTTTCCTCCTCATTCTCATAGCTAAAATGAACAAGCTGATCACTATTTTCAAGCTGTTGAACCTGAACTTCCTTATCCTCTGCAAGGTTAATTTGGATTTGAGAAACATAATCATCATCATACTGATCATATTTGGGTGAATAATCAAAAGAAGTAATTTCATCAAATATACACATCAGATCAGGAGATTGCTCCTCCACATATTGCTCTATGAATCTATCTTCTGGTCTATGGTAGAGTGAGTTGGTAGGAATTCGTTGGTGAATATCAACATCTTCTTTTTGTGAAACAAATATGTCATGGTTATTTTGAACAAAAAATTCAACTTTCATTGTGATCTGATGCATCATTTCCTCTATTTTCTTTATCAAAATGTCATGTTTTTCCTCTTTTTCTACTTTCAACTTTTCTCTTCTAATTTTTAGATTAACTTCTACATCTACTGCCATGTTCTGCATCTGTTCCATTCTTGAGGGGTTTTTTTCTCTTAGAAGAAATTTTATGTCTGAATCAAATGCTCTTGGGTAATGCAAAAGAGCTGAATCAGGGGGAGGTCTCATATTTAATGGTATTGAATAATAGGCTTGATTAAATCTGTCTGAAAATTGTTGTATTGTTTCATCTGGATGTCTTTTTAACTGATTATATTCTTCTATGATCATGAGAAAATTGACTTTGATTATCCATCTATCAAGGAGAGGTTTGAGAAATTGCATGAGATTTGAGATGCTTGCCTCAGGAAGGGTTTTGAACCAACTCTTAACTTTGTCTTGCAAAGAAAGAGAAAAAAGCCTAATACTAACATCCTCTTCATCTACTTCAAATAAGTTAAGATAATCTTCAAAAGCTTGAATATGTTTTTGGGTAGTGATACCATTCTCTCCATCAAACCTAGGGAGATGCTTGGGATAATCGTTAAGGAAAGCATGGAGTGTAGGACGTAAAATGAGTGGTTTATACCTATAAGGAACTTTATGAGGTACTGGAATATGTGCAGGGATTGTATGATTAGTCTTAATTTTTTTATTCTCCTTAATTGGAAAATGATATTCATAAGAATTAGAAGACTGTTGTTCAAATGTGTAAGGAGACTTTATATCTACATTTTTAAAAGGAAAATAATAAAAATTTAATCTAAAATCATCTCTAAAATATAATATACATTGAAAAATTTTATTAATGAGAAAGAACATAATGTCTTGGATAACAATCCAAGTTAAAAGCCTGATCTTTTCACACAGTTCTTTCAAGTTCATTTCTCCAGTGGAGTCTTGATTGTGAATTTTGTTTGGAGTCGCTAGGTGGATGATTTTGACCTTTGTATGTCTGATCCCTATCCACCATCATAGATCATATCTAAACCTGTAAAACAATTCTGAAGAAAAAGTCAATTCTCCAGGAAACCAAATTTTGAGTATTTTATGATTATTTTTCTTTTTTTTATGAATGTTCAAAACAACTTCTATGATTTCTTTAAGAGGCTTCAGATATGAGATTTAAACTTTCTTAAAGACTTATTTGACAAGAGGAACTGATCAAGTATTTGAAACCAGATGTTCAATCCATAAATTAGACCGGAGATAGACTGAAGCAGCATTCATTTACTTATGAAATTGCAAAGCAAGAGCAGTTCAAAGGATACCTGGCTAACTTCAGGATCCGTCTGTAGCTTGTAAATTAAACAATAGTAACAAACAAATTATTCAGATCCCCAGCAGATTCGCCGCTATGTTATCACTCAGGTTTTCCCAAAAGTTGTAATAAAAGGGAAAGGAGGTCGAGGTAACCACAAACCAATCTTTTAGATACAGATTCCAACCAATCTGCATCCAGAGAGAGCTCTCTCTTTAAGTTTTAACTTTGTTTTGAAAGATTTTAGGCTAGTTATGAAGTTTAGGAGTTTTGTTTGAGTTTGGGTGGTGAGATTGAATAGAAAAGGGATAATACTGGCTAGTTTAGGCCATTGGGCTAATGGAGTCAAGGAAGATGGCTTAACTAGACTTGGTTTCTTAACAAAGGATGGTTTTCACAGGG
Organism: Pinus taeda; assembly: GCA_000404065.3. Lineage (NCBI taxonomy): Eukaryota > Viridiplantae > Streptophyta > Pinopsida > Pinales > Pinaceae > Pinus > Pinus taeda. The sequence continues at coordinate 52,000 of APFE030337582.1, read as the reverse complement.
CAAGATGGTCAAACAGGGAACATATAAAGACTTGGAATAAATGGAATCTTTTCAAAATAGGTGAAGGGAAGTTAAGAATCCTTCAATCTATTTGAAGAGGGAAAGTGAATGATTACTAATAAAGAGAAATTAAGTATTCTTTAATAAATAATCAAAGTGGCAAAATTAGAAAACAGGAGAAATTAAGATTTCACTGTTTATTCTAATTCAAAAGAAAACATAGAAAATGATAACTTTTAAAGACAGAGTGCAATCAAGCATATTCTGAATTACTCTTTTTTGTTTATCATTCAGATATGAAACAAAGATGATATAATAAACAAGGAAAGCTTTAAAACATAAGGTATAGAGGACTTATTGATCTGGTGTTTGATTCAAGAAATCTGTGAAAAGTCCTTTGCCTCAATTCTTTATCCAACAAGACATACGAAAATTTGATCCAATCAGCACTTTATTCCAAAAAAACAGTATTACAGCAATGTATATGAATCCCCCCAAAATACTTCAAATGGAGAAGTATTTATACTAATTGTAAACTGAAATATCTTGAAAAAATATCAAGATTAGTTTCACAAATGTCTCAAATTGTTTTACAATAATAGAACTTAAATAAAGGACATTCAAAACTAACGAATCTATTTGGCACTATTTCTATGGATTTATGGTGACAAATAAGAGAAAGTAGAATTTGATTGCAACTCTAAATTGATGATGATGCATCCCAGTCACTAACCGCATCCTTCCTTTGTGCATTCTGCCCCATAAATTCTGCAAACTTAGGGTCCAATGATACGCTTGTATATCTAAATCCGTAATAGATATGTAAAACTTTAAAGCAGTTTTTTAGATAGAAATGTTTTTGAGATAAACCTCTCTCCGTTTCCCAAAATGTATCTCCAGCTATTCACAATATTCTCTGCAAAAAGATGTCAAAAACAGGACTTTTCACAAACTGAAAAATAGGTTGTGAAGACATGCGCCTATCTCCCTCTTGATAATACTTGTGTAAAAAGTGAGATAGGTTTTTGTAGCTTGGCCTGTTGGGAACAAAATATCTTCCAGTTTCTCAAAATACTTCTTGGATTAGCCACAATAGTTTCTACAAAACTATGACTTAAACAAGAAATTTCTGAAGAATATACCATTTTTGCTCTAATTTCATCTTTTAACCTTAAACTTCTTTTGACTGTTTTTCACTTTTACTTTGGATAAACTTCATTGTAGCTGGTGAAAGTGTTTTTATATTTGTTTAACCCTTAATGACTTTATGTTTACTTTTACTATTTACTGTTTACTTTTTACTTTTACTGCTTTGTTTTTCATTTGTCTTCATTTTGACATGAATCTGTATGCTATGCTTTGTAATTGTCTTCTTTGTTGTTTATCTTCATCCTAGTTGATTTACTTGACTTGGTCTTCAATCTGATACTCTTTAACTCTTATTCACTTTGACTATTCCTCACTGTGTCCTTTTACCTTCCAGGTATATTTTAGATTTTTACTGTCTATTTCAATAGTAAATCCTTTTAATTCCATGTTTCCTCTACTTGTCTTTTAGCTGTGTGTTTTATTTTCCATCTATGTTTGAATAGATTTGATAACAATCTTGGAGTAAACAGGTCTTATGACTAGTATTAATATTGTTCATCCAAGGCTGTGGTCTTCTGATCACCTGCAAAAACAAAATAAACTGTTAAGAAAGCATTGGTTTGCATCGGAGTTCAAAAAGGTTCCATTTGAGTTTGAAAGGTCTATGGAGTGAGTCCAGAATGCTTTTAGGGAGGTAAACCATGCTCGAATCGTTTAACAGAGGCTTCAGGTGGTGCAGATGGGTTTCATAGGGTTTTACTGCACAATCAGGTGAAAACGAGCAAAAGTGGGGTTTTTGTGTTTAGAACGAGTAAATGGTTGGTATTGGCGGGTGAATGAAAATGACAATCGGTGGCAATTGAATGATGAGACATTTTGTCATTTAGTAGAAGGCAGTAAGTGGTTTCTATCGCACCGCTCTTGGAAGGGGGGTGGTATTTGGCCTCAAACCAGCGATTTCATAAATTACTCGACGTGTGGCAGTGGTACGGTGTAAAAACCGCTTCGTGATCGCGCGTTAACGCGCGGTCACCAAGGGTCGCGTGATATCAAGAACAACCCTCGGATGATGGGGGCGCGATTAGATGGTTGACGGGAGACGTGGTGCGGTGGAGTTTAACTGCGGCGGGCCCGACATAATTAGGAGTTAATTAATCATATCAAGGGTGTTATGATTGGCTAGGGAAGTTGTTAATTAACCAAGAGGGTCAATTAATCCCGTTCAATAAAGCAAAAGGTTGAGGTTCTTAATGGGTTGCTGATTAACTCATTAATCCTATTTTTAATACAGATTATGGTTATATTTAACCGGGGCGGGATATATAGTGATGTGGGGGTTTTTTATATATTTAATAATACTGGAAAAGGCTAACTTGTATTCGGGAGTTATACAATACGAGTTAGAAATTAATATGAAAACATGTAATGAAAAAAGTGCTAAGTAAAACATTAGAGTGTACATTTAACTTAGGCTTAAGTGGAAAAAAAGGGGTTTTCATGTGATATTGGGTATTTTTCCTAAGTAAAATAGGATTTTACTTTAGGAAAAGACTCATGAAAATGAATGATGGTTTTAAGTACCTAGGCTTTTGAAATTATTGGGCCGAGGGTCTAGTCCCTCCAAAAATCAAAGAAATGCTCTGAGCCCCTCCAATTTAGCAAATACCTTAGTCCTTAGGGGAAATTAGTAAATAATTAGGGAAAATGAGAAGGGGAGTTAATCATTGTGACTTTGCTTTGCTTGTGATGTCTCCAATGTAGTGTATGCCTTGGCCTTGCGAGGAAAGATGAAAGATTAACACATTTAGAGACATTATTCATCACATGTATCATTCTGCAACATCTTCTACCTACCCTATCTACTTTAACCTAGCATTTTTTCCTTCTTTATTTGGGTGCACTTAGACTAGCAAACCCTTATCAAATCTTCCTTTTCTTTTACATGGAAATCCTACCTAAGTCTACACTTATTACATCCAAGAGCTCCGATTAAACTGTTGAGCTTATTTTATTTACTCTACCTATCTACTTATCTGCCAAGTTTAAACAGTTTGACTATTCATAAATTGTGGCATAAGTAACAAGCTGTACACAATTTGTTTATTACAGAAAATGAAAAAGTAGTGGCATTTAGACTTGCACACTTTCCTGATATATTTTTGTTTGGGGTTCATTTTTTCTCATTTTTTCACCATATTTATTCTTTTTACCCTTTTATTTTTCTTTTAGGGTATACCCTCTTTACATTTTTTAATTTTTTTTTTTTTTGACAATATGGAAAACCTTTGCAACAAGGAAAGGTATGAACATATTACATAGCTCATCAAATCAATCGTGAAATATGACACCTATTTGTATAGGAGCATAACATGATGCACTGATTAAAGATCCATATATGATGAATTAACTAAATCATAAGTTTGCTAGATATACGCTAGTTTCATTAAACACAGTTGCATGTACACGCAAGTTCCCTTAACTGAAGTAGTGTATATGAATCTGATTATGGCAATGAAAAAGTTATTGATTTTTTAATACTGATTCACCCCCCCCCCCCCCCTCAGTATTATTTCCAACAATTGGTATCAGAGTAGGTCCTTCAGAAGAATCTTGATCACTTGAAGGAAGATCCATCAGGATGAGTAATCAAGAAAGAGAGGGATCCATCAAACCACCAATCTTCGATAGGAGCAATTTTGTTTACTAGAAGATAAGAACCATAGCCTATCTACAATCGCTTGGAACGGATATTTGGGAAGTTGTGGAAGGAGGATATACATTTACATTAGCAATTCCTACAGATACGGCAGGGAGAAAGCAATATGAAATCAATGTCGAAGTTGTTACTATCTTATTGGGAAGTTTGTCAAGGTCATGCAGTGCAAATCAGCCAAAGAAATATGGGACAAAATCATTCTAAGCTACAAAGGAGATGCTCAGGTAAAATGTGCTAAGCTTCAAACTCTCAGAATTTAGTATGAAACTCTTAAGATGCATAGTGGTGAAAGCATAGCTAATTACTTCCTACGTATAGATGAGATTGTCAATTGTATGAAGAATCAAGGTGAAGAAATTAAGGAACCTGTCTTAGTTGAGAAAGTTTTGAGATCCTTGTGTGCGAAAGTTGAACCCAAAGTGTCTGCCATAGAAGAAAAGTAGGATCTGCATAATATCACTATGATGCAGCTTCACGAAATCTTAACTGCTTTTGAAATGAGAAAAGGATGACCATCAGATATGAGAGGAGCCTCATTTAAAGTATCAACAAAGGGAAAAGAAAAACTCAATGAATCAAGATACATTTCAGAAGAAGAATATGAGTTAAATTTTGTCAAGAAGCTTCAATGGGGATCTGGAAGGTTCAAATTAAACTACCTTTCAAATATTTTTCTTGTGGTAAAGTTGGTCATTACGCAGCTAGATGCCCTCATAACAAAGGAAAGATGTCTGAATAAGGTAATAGAAGTTATTATACTCATGATAATATTGATGACTTATCCAATAGTGATGAAGATAATCAAGAAATTAAACTTCTCATGGCATATGAAAATAATGACGTAGAAAAAGAAGAAGTTACCAAATTAAAAGTTCAGCTGGAGACAGTAACCAGAGTAAGTGAGCAGCTATAGGATGTAGTAAAATATCAGAGCATAACAATCCAGAGACTTGAATCTAAGATCCTCTCTCTAAAAGAATATCTTGAAGAATCAAAGAAGGAGAATGAGCTCTTGAAGAACAAGAACATGAAGTGCTCGAATTAATGCAACGAGTGGAAAAAGGAAGAAAAGTTGAAGAAAACATAAAGAAGCAATATCTAGAAAAGGAAGAACAACATCAGGTTGAGGTAAATATCTTAAAAGGCAAATTAGAAGAAAAGGATAAACTATTACGATTTCAAGACAGTACTAAAATTTTGGATAATATTCTTAATAATCAAAGGTACCCTGCTATCAAAACTAATCTTGGTTTTTATGAAATTGTTGAAGGTGAATCTAGCTCACAAGGTGAGGCAAGGAACTCTATTGTAAAACCTGAAATGCTCAACAAAGGTCAACCCGAGCAACAACCAAAGAAAGAAAATCTTCAAAGAAAATCTTTTGCTCCTAACTGTGGAAGTGATAGACGTTTATTTTCTCCGATGAATAATGTCGAATGTTATGAATGTCATAACCTTGGACATTTTGCAGCGAGATGAAGAAGTAGAATGGTTCAAGACCATCACACAGAAAGATCATCACGTTCCAGGTACTTTAAGGGATATTGTTTTGCTTGCAATATGTTTGGTCACAATGCTATTGATTGCAATAAAAGGAATATGAAACATGTAAGATGTTATGCATGTAACAAGTTTGGACATAAAGTAAAGGAATGCATGAGCAAAATTCAGACACCAAATCAAAAGGAACATACATCATCTCAGTCCCAGGTATTGAAGAAGACAGAATTAGTGTCAGAAAGATGTGGCATAACTCAGTTAGCAAACATAACAGACCCAAGGGAAGTTGAAAGTGTAAACCTTCAGTATTCCAAATGCATATGCAGCCATTATGAAGAGAAGTCGTGTATATACGCGAGATAAAGGCTGCAGAGTTACGTATATGGAGCTCTGAAGAAAAAGCAGCAGAACAGACTCAGGAAAATAAGTCTGATATGGTTCAATCATGGTATATGTTGGTTGGCACAGTTTCAGGGGGAGCATATGCTTCGAATAATGCATTGTTGGCATTATGGTTAGAATTCTTTGGTGATGATGCTTATATGGCTAAATGATACATCTTGCTACTTATTGCTGGTTGGCCAAGAGAATGGTATTGCAGGTTATAGGTCTGGATGTTGGTGACAGATGCTTATGGTGCAGATCATGTATGGTGTACGATAGTTGCTGATGACTATCATGGTCTTGTTTAGATTACTGGTCTTTGTTATAAAAGTCATGAATATCATTTGGTGTAAAGGTCTTGCAAAGACCTAATTTGTACCCCCACTATGCATGGGAAGGATGATGTAATAATTTCTATTTTCAGTCATGTATAAACATTTGGTATACCCCCACTTGGTTGGGTGGATGAGTCAAAGTGGTGTATCCCCACTTAGTTGGGAGATTGATGTATGTATGAATCATTGGTGATAGGAAAGTCATACTCACTTAGTTGAGTTGTAGAGTCATGTTATTCTTTTGAAAAAATAGTTTTGCAAACTCGACATGTGCTCAGGGGGAGCATGGACAGATTGATATATCTTAGCATGTACAAAGGGGGAGATCAATCATAGAATTTAGAATGTACTCGGAGGGAGTATGGAAAGCAAAATGTATATCAAGGCAAAGAATATCTTGGTCCGCCCTTTGCCCTTGATGTCAAAGGGGGAGAGTGACTTGGTGTGGTTGTTGCCATCAAGTCCAAAGGGGGAGATTGTTAGCATTATGATACAAGTATAACACAAGTGTTGTCCTTAATGGCAACTCTCTCAGATGAAAGATCATAGTATAGTAGGTAAACAGCAAGAATGAATAAAGAAAGGTATACGAAGGTTCACTATACACCAAGTCGCATATACACGCAGGTTCACTATATACAAAGGTTCTTATAACGTACACACGCACTTTCACAGAAGGAAAGGCGCGTACATGTTGGAAAACTAAGTTTTTGTCCGTGGTATTTGGACCATGGTATTTTGGTATTGGTCCATGGTATCTGGTCTGAGGTATTGACCCCAAGTATTGGGTCCAAGGTATTGGTCCTACGTGGTTTTGGACCATGGTATTGAGAGAGGCCTAAACCTATATAAGGAGAAGAAGATCATTAGGCCAAAGGGAAAGTGTGCAAGTGATGAATATCTGATGAAGTGTGAGATCTAGTATGCAGGTTATGGGTATGTGATTCTTTGCTAAGTATGCACCTATGTGGCGAATGAAGGTTGATGGACCGGGATCATGAAGACTAAAATGCATTATCATCATATGGTATGATCATGAATAGTTCAGATCTGAATACTGACGCATATATTATCCTTTGTATCTAATGATATGGGTATATCTGAAGTACAAAATTGCAGTGAAAGTATAAGTAATTATTTTCAGATCTGTATGTTGGTTCCCTTTGGTGAAAGGGCGTATATACGCTGGTTTGACAAAACCAGGTAGCGTATACATTATGAGATTTGATATTTGAGGTTGTTGTTGGTTCTAGTGGTTGTTGCAGAGTTCTGGGTTCTGCTCTGTGTTCTAGTGACTGTGTTTTGATGACAAGGTTTCAATGATTCAGTTGTTGGGTGATTCAAAGGTTGATAATGCAGATATAGTTGATGGTTGTATTGCAGTGGTGATTGATTTTGTATTGATGTATCCAGTCTGAAAATTTAGGAAACGTGGTGTTATGAAACCAGCTCAATAAAAGATAGAAAAGATAGATCAACACCTTAGAATTTAGCCTCTTCGAGGGGGAAACCTCCTTTACATTACATAAATGAACAATTCTTGGACGATTCAAATGACAAAACCTCCTTTCTATATATAGGAGTCTAAGGAGTCACAATATAACCCATCCGACCTAACAATAATAATATAATCCACAAAAATAACAATAGAGGGATTTTATGGGGTACAGTAATAACAATATGGGGGCAATAGGGGCACACAATATTAATAAGGGGTACAACTACCATAGTAATGGGGTAATCACTAGTATTATAGGGACCCAACATGCCCCTCTCCTTCAAAAAAGTGTTGTCCTCAACGCTTGAGAAGTTCTGGATGCTTCTGTATAAAATTCTCATCCTCCCATGTGGAATCTTTAGCGGATAAGTTCTTCCACTTGATAAGATACTCTGAAATTGATCGATTTTGTAGCTGTCAATTTCTTGTTTCTGTGACTTCTTCTAGTTCCAATATAATTTTTCCTTCCCCGTCAAGTTCTGGCAATATTGTTTGAACTGGGAGCTTGTCGCCTATAACCTTCTTTAAACATGAAACATGGAAAACTGGATGCAATCGAGAAGCTGCAAGAAGCTCCAAATTGTATCCCATAGTACCAATCTTTTGCAACACCTTGTATGGACCATAATACTTTGGTGATAATTTATTATCCTTCTTAGCTTGCTTGAGGGACATTTGTTTATATGGTTGTAACTGTAGGAATACCCAGTCAATTACATCAAAACTTCTTTCACTGTGATGTTGATTTGCGTATTGTTTCATTATATTCTGCGCCAATGTGAGGTTATCCTTTAAGAGTAGGAGAACTTGTTGTTTATGCTCGATGTGACGTTCCACTGCTTAAACCTTAGAATTTTCTCTTAAATACGATGTGATGGATGGTGGATGATATCCATAAAGTGCCATAAATGGGGTCATTTTTGCTGCAGTATGAAAGGAAGTGTTATACCACCGTTTAGCCAGAGGCAACCATTTGACCCATTGTGTCTATTTATCAAATACAAAGCAACAAAGATATCATTCCAAACATTTGTTTACTATCTTAGTTGCCCATCAGATTGAGTATGATAAGATGAGCTATGAGCTAACTGAGTACCGAGACCAGAAAATAATTCTGTCCAAAAATTTCCAGTGAAAATGGGATCTCTGTCGCTTACAATAATCTTTGGGTTTTTTGAATTGTTTCCATAAATGCAGTAGAAACTGTATTGGCTTTAAATTAATGTGATAATGCACAAAAGTGTGCATACTTGGTAAGTTTTTCAACTACCACCATGATGACACTCTTTCCTTCAGATTTGGGTAAATCGATGATAAAATCCATTGAAACCTCCTCCCAACGTTGACTTGGAATGGATAAAGGTTGTAATAGACCTGGGGTCTTAATTGTTTCAACTTTATTTTGTTGGCAAAACAAACATTCTGCCACAAACTTTTGAATATCCAATTTAAGGCCATCCCAAAAAAATTCCTTCTTAACCCTGTGGTAATATTTTAAAATCCTGAGTTCCCTCCTAAGGGAGAAGTGTGCAATTCCATAAGAATATTTTGTGTGAGTTGGGAATTCTTACATAGGTATAAGCGATCTTTGTACCATAACGAATCAATTATCCAACTTAATGTATCAAATGTACTGGGATCTTGTTGTAACTTTCGAATGAGTGCCCACACTTCTTCGTCATTCTTCCATTCCTCCCTTGCTTCGTTTATCCAATCTGGTTGAATAATAGAAATGGCACAGAACAATGCTTCCACATCCTCATCCTTTCTTGGGAGTGCATCTGCCACAACATTTTGCTTCCCTTTTTTGTAGATGATTTCAAAGTCATAATACAACATCTTTATGACCCATTTTTGTTGCTCTTTAGAGGATAATCTTTGTTCTAAAAAGTATTTAAGGCTATCATGATCCGTTTTTACCTTGAAGTGTCTTCCCATTAGGTAGGGTCGTAATTTCTTAAGTGCATGTAGTATTGCCGACATTTCCTTCTCATAAATAGCTTTGTGTAAATACTTTCCCTTGATTGGATGACTTTCGAAAGAAATGGGTCTTTCATCTTGCTTTAAAACAACACAAATTCCATTTCCTGAAGCAACACATTCCACAATAAAGGTTTTTGTGAAGTTCGTCGTAGCTAAGAGCGGTGCTTGGCACATTGCCTCTTTAAGATGTTCAAAGGCCTTTGTTGCTTCTGGAGTCCATGAAAATGCATCTTTCTTCAATAATGTTGTTAGAGGTGCTGCTATTATTCCATAATTCTTAACAAACTTGCGATAATACCCTGTCAACCCGAGAAATCCTCGCAGATGCTTTATGGATGTGGGGATTTTCCATTCCTTAATGGCTTTAATTTTGCTAGGGTCTACCTTAACTCCTTCATGAGATACAATATGACCCATTTCCCCCTCTTGGACTCCAAAGAAACATTTGGATCTTTTTGCATATAATTGTTTCTCCTCCAATAGTTGTAACACCCTGTCAACATGTTCAACATGATCCTTCCAAGACTTGCTGTAGATTAGTATATCATCAAAAAATACTAACAAAATTTTCTAAGGAAGGGTTTGAAAATGGAATTCATCAAACCTTGAAATGTAGAAGGTGCATTGGTAAGGCCAAAAGGCATGACCAAAAATTCATATGACCCTCATGAGTTCTAAATGCTATTTTCGGAATGTCTTTAGTCTTCATTTTGATTTGATGATATCCTGAACGAAGATCCAACTTGGTGAAGTAAATTGATCCATGCAATTCATCCAATAATTCATCAATGACAGGAATGGGAAA
>APFE030337576.1:0-30034 GCA_000404065.3 Pinus taeda | reverse complement strand
GGAAAGAAGAGGGGCAGGAAAAAGCAGAAGGACCTCTTGATGGAGTGTGGAAAGTTCATGATAGACTTGGGTAAGATGAAAGACCTAACGAGTTAGTCATTTACAAATCTTTAATTATGAAGTTCACATCCTGGAATATGAGAGGTCTAGGTAGTAAAAGAAGGCAAAGAATGCTTAGTTATAAAATGAAACAAGAAATGCCGGATATGATCTTCATCCAGGAAACGAAATGTTCCATTCATAAATTAAAACTAATTCATGGAAAATGGCTCAATAAATTTCAGTTTCTAGAGGTTAACACTGAAAACACAGCGAGGGGCATTCTCACTCTTTGGAATCCCCAAAAAGTCAGCATAATAGATGCAGAGGCATCTAGAAATTACTTATCAGTGGTCATTCAACCAGTGGGGGTTTCGGAAACCTTCCTCGTCACAAATGTTTATGATCCTCAAAGAATAGATGACAAACTCAAATTGCTAGAATCCCTAATTGATCTCACGAAAAGACAAGCTGGAATTCCTTGCATCATGGGAGGTGATTTTAATATGATAACATCTCTTTCGGGAAAAAAAAGGAGGTAGGAGAGCGCTAAACAAGACTCCTTAGCGTTCCAATCATTCACAGATGATATGAAAATGGTTGATTCAGAATTGAGCGACAACCTTTTTACCTGGAACAACAAAAGACGAGGTGAGGCACAGGTAGCCTCTAAATTAGACAGGTTTATGATATCGGAGGGGCTTATGCTTATAGATAAAGAAATATCAGCAAGAGTTCTTCCCTTTGGAGGTTCCGAGCACTCGCCGATTCAATTGGAAATCAAGGGTATGGTTTCTCCCAGGAATAGGCCCTTCAGGTTCGAGAATATCTGGCTCTCCCACCTGGACTTCACGAGTAACATTGAAAAATGGTGGTCTAAAGACTTGCAATTCGAGGGATAAAAAATGTACCTACTTCATTAAAGACTAAAGCATATCAAGTTCAGGCTCAAAGAATGGAACAAGAAGGATTTTGGTAACATTTTTGTGAACAAAAAATATTTGGAAATCAAGATTTTGGAACTCAACGAGGCACTGATCAAAGATGGCTTTGACAAAGTCAAAAGTGATCAGGCTGATAAACACCATCAAGAATGGGAAAATTTATGCAAACAAGAGGAAATATTTTGGAGGCAAAAGTCTAGAGCTCAATGGCTCAAGTAGAGCGGCATACAAGGTTTTTCCACATATCCACTATGGCTAATAGAGCATACAAATGAATCTCTACGATAAAAGATGAGAATGGGGAGATTGAGAACACTCATAAGAATATTGAAGCTGTACTTGCTCAGCTTTTCCGAAACATCACTCAGGAAAATAATCCAGACAGGGAACAATCCATGAGGGAAATTACAAGGCATATCCCTAAGTTGGTGCCTAGAGAGGACAATTTAAACCTTAATAGACTTGTTACTGAAGAGGAGGTCAGCGAGGTTCTCAAAGACATGCAGAATTGCAAAGCACCAGGCCCGGATGGTTTCAATGTGCATTTTTTTAAAGCTTGTTGGCATATTGTCAAACAGGGTATTCTGAATGTGGTGGAGGATTCCAGGGGTAGCAAAACTATCCTGAAATCCCTCAACACCTCCTTCATCTCCCTGATCCCTAAACAGGATTCAACTCAAATTGCAGATAAGTACAGACCCATAGATTTATGTAATGTGGTATACAAGATAATATCTAAGGGAGCGGCTGATAGATTAAAACCTCTCCTTCCTTCTTTAGTGGCAGAGGAACAATCAGGTTATGTGGAGGGTAGACAAATTTTAAATAACATTATTAAATCCCGTGAGGTGGTTCACACGCTTACGAATAAAAGGAAAATGGGGATTATCATGCAATTGGATATTGCTGAAGCGTATGACAAGGTGAATGTGATTTACATCAAGAAGGTTCTCACTCCTTTTGGGTTCGACCACAACTGGGTGAGATGGGTCATGGCTGTGGTGACTACTTCTAGCTTTTCAATTTTGGTGAATGGTTCTCCCTCATATATCTTCATTCCTTCTAGAGGCTTCACACAGGGAGACCCGCTCTCTCCCTTTCTTTTCATTCTCATGATGGAGGGACTTGGAAGGTCCATTAAGCATGCCAAGGCAATGGGCGAAATCAAAGGTCTTCAATTATCTAAGAATGGTCAAGCTCCGACTCACCAACAATTTGTAGATGATACCATGCAGCAAGGAATTCCCACAGTCAAAGAAGCTTCAGCCTACAATAAAATCCTGAAGGAATTTGCCATGGCTACAGGTATGGAAGTCAATCTCTCTATGTCAAAAATCTCCTTCTTAAACACTAACATTGCTATTCAGAGAAATATTTCAAGAATTCTTGGCTTCCAAATGGATTCCCTCCCCACAAAGTATTTGGGAGTTCCTCTCACAGCCAGACCAATGCACAAGAGTATATGGGAACCGGTGCTTAATAAGTTGCAGGACAGAGTCAAAAAATGGACCTTAAAAGTCTTGAACCTGGCAAGCAGGTTGGTTCTGACAAGGTCGGTTCTGCAATCTATCCCAGTTTTCATGTTATCGGCCCTCCTAGCTCCCAAAGGTGTTTTAGAGAAATTCAGGAATATCCAAAGAGATTTCCTCTAGGGTAAGGAGGAAACAAAGAAGAAATGGGCCCTGGTTTCTTGGGATAAAATCTATAAACCCAAGAGCCGCGGGGGCCTAGGCTTGGATGATCACAAGATTCTTATTAAAGCTCTAGGAGCCAAGCTTAGGTGGTGATGGGTTCAAGAGCCAAAAACCCAGTGGGCAAGGATCTCGAAAGAGAAATATGCTAGCTCTTGGCACACTAATGATCTCATAAGAGTGTCTGGAAATTTAAAAGGCTCTCACATCTGGAATAGAGCCTGGGAAAACAGAAGCCTAGTTCAAAAAAACAGTTTCTGGGAAATCAGAGGAGGAGAGCTTGCACTCTTTTGGGAGGACAAATGGCAACAAGAACCAACGCTGTTAAGAGAGGATTTTTAAGCCTCAAGCAGGAAACAAATTCCCAAGGGTTAAACAAACTAAAGGATTTCTGGGATCTTGCTGAGATCTTCGGAAAGTGGAGAAGCTGGAGAAATATTGACTGTGGAGATGATAGCCCCATAAAAGTATAAGTAGAGGCTCTTTGGAGCTTGCTAAAACAAAGGATGATTTTGGTAACAGAGGGGAAGGATCAATTGAGATGGGGCAATAAAAATAAAGGCACCTTTAATCTTAAGGAAGCTAAAGGTATTCTCCTTGGGCTTGATTCCAGTGTTCCAGAAAAGACCTCGCAGCGCCTCTAGAAGCACCAAGGATGGATGAAGATCAAGCTTTTCATGTGGTTGGTTCATCATAAGAAAATTTTAACTTGGGACAACATTAGGAAAATGGGTGTTATGGGGCCTACCAGATTCCAGCTCTGTGAAGAGCAGGAGGAGACAATGGAGCACATTCTCAACAGCTGCGCTTACACCACCTGGCTGTGGGATTCTTTCTCTACCATTTTCCAACAGACAGATAGGGATCGAAGTAGTGTCACAAATACCCTAAACAAGTGGAGAAGAAACTATTCGTAGAATGAGTTCCTTAATTTGGCCTGGGCCTTCATGCAAAGCTTCATTATCTGGAATGTTTGGAAAGAAAGGAATAAAAGAATTTTCAAGAATGAAAAGTCCATCCCTCATCGTCTATTTGATGTGATCCTAAAACAACTCTCGGAGACTCTTAGCACCACAGTGTGCAATCTCCCCAAGAATCCCCCCTCTCAGACTGAGCTGAGAACTCTCAGGCAACTCGTAATGCAAGGGATTACTCCCCAAGGACTAATCAGGAAGGACATAGCTATGGTTACAGAAAAGGATTTCTCGCAACCTCCACCGAAAGGCTATCTGAAATACAACATTGATGGGGCTTCAAAAGGCAACCTGGGAACAACTGGTTTTGGAGGAGTTTTAAGAGATGAAGAGGGCAGTATTATCGTTATCTTCCACTCCCATTTAGGAAGAGCCACAAATAATATGGCGGAATTAATGGCTCTGGAACAATGTCTAGAGTTTCTCACTCAGAACCATGGCTCAAACGTCATTATAGAAGCGGACTCAGAGATTACCATTAACTCTGTGAAAAGAATCAACTATGGTACTCGGCAAGAGAAAGTCTCAAATCATTGGAAACTAATCCAGGTTTACCAAAGAATCCAAGTTCACCTCGAGGGGCTTCGAACGCTTAGTTTCAACCATGTTCGACGAACTGCCAATAAGCTAGCAGACTCACTCGCCAACCAAGGTGTGAACAATGCAGATTGCGGGATGGCGAAAAAGTGGCAGGAGATACCTCAAAACCGTTTAAAGTTTCTCTGCGAGGAACAAGCTACAAAAGACAAAGAAGTTGTTCGATATCGGGCCAGGATGACAAGCATGAATTGGTTTTTCTGGCAAGAACCACTGCAACCTATCAGTATGTACTTGGCAGGAGGGCAAGCTAAGTTATGTCTCATTTTATCCCGGAGTCAGTTGAACGGGGTCCCCAGTTTTTCGGATGGCAATTTGCTTGGTCATTTCCCAAACATGCACAGTATGGGGTTCAGGTTCCGTAGTAGGAATAGGCAGAACGCGAGGTTAGTTTTTCCGGTAGCTGGAATTTTCCCCATTTCAGCTTTCGGGCTTGAAAACCACGCCCCAGTTGGCTTTTCGGAGATCGCACGATGCTTGAGCGGTTTGTGGTTTTGCAGTTTCGGTAGCGATCCCATAGGGATTACTACACATGGCAGGGTGGTAGATTTGGAAACCGCCCTCGATCGCACACTATCGTTCCGTCGTGTTAGGTTGCGCAATATGATTCCTGGCCGTTGGATCCAACAGCGTGGATCAACGGTTTGGATTGAACATGTTGGTTTGTGGGGCGAGATGGGTTATATCTATTCATCATGTTTGGCGCGTCTTTTCCCTCTTCCATGGCGTGTGGGTATTGCGCAGGTGGGGGTGACTGTTGTCGTTTGTGGGCTCCGGGGAGTGTGTTTTTTCGGAACTTCCCTAGTGGTTGGGTGTTCTTGTTGCCTTCCCGTGTTTGTTTCTCATTAGTCTGGTGATTTCTGTAGTAGGGTGGGGGTTCTTTGTCATTGGTAGGGATTCCTTTTTCGTAAGTTCTTGTAAATGAATGGGTTTTTTGTACATTATGTAAATTTTCTTTTGGATTAATGAAATAGAAGGATTGACGCTTGCTTCAGCAAAAAAACGAGTTAGTTATATTTTATTTATTATTTTTAAATGGCTTGTACTTATGTTTATGAAAATGAGATAAAATAAATGAGATATATAGTAAAATTGATGTAGTACATTGTTTTACATACATATACTACTCAACGGCCCATTATCACCATGGTGCCCCCTAGTACACCATGGTTGTACATATGGGTGTTCAACATGGAAACCCTCGTTGTGGGTCCCCCATTTAACCGGGAGCTACTTTCCCAAGGTTCAATAGGGGCACGAGACCAATCAACGATCCATGTTCATGATGAGGTCCGCCGCTCGATGTACTCGGAGTTAAGGAGGGGGGCGAGGTCTGAAACCGAACACTTCCCATGTTTAAAATCACCTATTCTTGGTTGGTGGTAACACCGTGAAACCTCATCCTTGGTGGTATGTTGTGACGCGGAACCGTTTGCGCAGACATCGCAGATCCATTTAGATTACATGTGGATGCCACATAGCATTAAGAAATATAGCCATTGGATGTTCTACTCTAACTATTTAATATGCTAAGCTAGATCTGATTCTTCAACTTGTCCTGAGGATGAACCACACTAGTTGGTTCGAAACTCGTTGACAAATGAAATATCATGTGATTTACGCCAAAAGATTTCTCATAAACAAACATTATTTTCGAAGGAAGAAAAAAATAAATGTTTCACAATAGTGAAGGGAGCTACGAGCAATGTAGGAAGAACAGTTGTTAATGCCACTCTCTTTCTTTCCAATTTGATTAGGGAATTCCGTGCCCTTGAATCAAACTCTACCATGTTATAATTCATTCCATAGAAACGCATGTTCGAACGGAAGAAGCACGATGATAAGTATTGTAGCATGATTGATTGATGATGCGAGGAAAGAGAAAGGCGTTTATCTGTAGAAAGAGTTTTAGTTATGGGATGTCTACCTTTTTTAATATTTTGTCTTGTAAGTTTGTACAAAAGAAATCCAAAATGTTGTAGATGTGGAGAGATTGCTCTACGTGTGCTATTAAACTTCCATATGAAATAAACTACTTGTTGTTTTTAGAGATAAGGAGACGGAAAACGAGTCTTATGGAAAATTTCACACTTGATAGTAAATGCACAAGGTTATATATGAAGTTTTCTTTGAAAACATGGTTAGGTTGTTGGATCAAATGCAACTTCTTAGCATTTTCAATGATATTGTTAGTGAACATGTTGTTTTTGCTTCTTCTTCTTCTTTTTTCTCTCTCTCTTCTGGAATTTGTAAAGGAAACATGTTGAGCTTAGTCAATGAATGTGTAGGTGGAAATTTTGTTGGAATTCACTACTCTAATTGTTACGTGGCATAGTATAGATGCTTCAAGAAGAATATTGGATGGAGATGTTGAAAATTGAACCAAGGTGTTGGAGATCCAAACACATATTCCTAGTGCATGCATGCCTTTAGAAAAAGAGGAAGTGCAACAAACAACTTTCATGAAAGAAGCATGGTTGGTCAAAAATTTATAAATGCTGGTTGGGTCCATACATGAACAAGTGACGAAAGCGAGTTGGAGCACATGGGAAGTAACTGAGAGAGAGAGAGAGAGTCTTGGACCAAGCTCTAGAAATCACCAAATATTGAGGAAAGATGCACTAGCATATAAAAGTAACTAGAGACATCCTTAGAGAGGATGATGCATACCTTTCAATGCGGTCACGTCATTTTGTGTAGTGATTAGGTTCAATAGATAGAGTATCCTCGAGGTCTCTGCAAGGTTCATAGTTTATCTTTGTTGTGTTTATTGGGCTTATTAGTTTGAACACACATTGAATTTTTAAACTATGATATAACATAAAAATTATTTTGTTCAAATTTGTGATCGCGAGAAATGATAGGAGTGTGGAGATCTAAGATAACCACTCAATAGAGATGTCGAAAATATCGACAAAGAGACCTAGTGTGCACAAGATTCGAGAGAAGGAAGACAATGTTGATGTCATATGCATCATAATCTCTTGTTGATATTTTGTAGCCCTCCATAACAATATTAAGAATGTAAACATCATTCCCAAGTATGATTGGCGAGGTGTGCTATAAATGAAAGCAAATATAGGGAGGTGGCTAGTATCCTCCCATTATTCGTTGAATGAATATTGTTTGAGTAATGTTGTGACACAAGTCTTTGTAGGTAGGTGCAAAAAATGCAAGATTGATGGACGTGTGCCATATCTCAACTATTGAAAAGATGAAAAGTTTGTTCAAATTTCTCCAATGGATTAAGTGAATGTTAGATCCTTCACATAGCCTTTGTCCCAACTCTATGAACACAACATTAAGGAGTTAGGTCACAATCTGTGGAAGAACGTAATGGAGTTTTATTGTGACATTCATAAAGCCGTGTGATTGAGGTTGGGATGTCATTTCTTAGGAAATGGCTCCACTCTTGCAGAGAAGAGGGAGATGCAATTTTTTTCCAATAAAAATAATATATTTTAACCCATCGAAAAGAATATTATTCTCGGTTTTAGAAAAGCGGGTGATTACCACCCAATACCATAGTTTAGAAATATTGTCTAGGAGAGGCATATATGGTATGCATGTGATTTGTTGTATTCTGCCCCAAAAGAAAACTCAAGAACATAAAATAGAGATTACACATTTGTACAAAATCCTTTGAAAGGACGCATCGGGTCATGGTGCTTGTCTCTGAGGAAAGAGAATGTGTATCAATGATAAAATCGGTATTGGTGTGGATGCTATTAGAGTTATTGAAAACAATATGCATTCCCTTCTATGGCTCATTAAAACCAAACCATAAGTGAAATGCGTTGAAATCACACGGTTAAATTTACATAGAATTCTCTGGAATATGTGACAAGACGAGTCGAGGTAATCCTAACTAGTCGACTTAACTCGACTTAACTAAATAATTTGAAAAGACCCAGCCAGATGATTTACCTCAACTAAACAAGACCAGTCGAATGACCCAAAACATTCATCTTACCTCAACTAACAAGATTACTTAAAGTGACCCCACCAATCGAAGCCTTCATCTAATCAACCACGATGAATGTGTCCCATGTTCTTGAGGACCTCTATCCTATGTCGAAAAATTTATACAAGTAATGGACAAGACACGACCTCATTAGTCAATTTCCTCAAATGACTAATGTACCAACAATTTGAGTTCACCCAAAATGGACCCCACACTAGCCACTAAGTGTTGACATGTAAGTCTATCACCTTTCTAATTATGCACATGACACAACTTGTCAGTGCAACTAGAGCCGAAATCGACCATAGAATTTGAGTAACCTTTAGTTGGCCTAGTGTGAAGCTATGCTAGATTCCTCACCACCGACTCGTGCCTTTATTTATTTCCACTAAACATTTGACAGTGCAACAACCACCCTCTTAGACCATTGACAACCTAGCCTTCTCATTGACTAAGTTAACCATCGGGGCATGCACTCACTATAATAGCTTAGTCGACCACACTTCATAGTCACATGGAACCATACGAACAACTCCATACTCCTTGAACATATTAGCATAACACAAAGGCCTCCTATCCCCTTATAACAATGAAAATTACATGTATACACAATGATATGGATCTCTTCAGCTACTGGAATTAACCAAGATATTTTACTTATGCGATGTTAGAATAATTGCATGTGAAAGAGTATACAACAACCACATGTGCATACTTGAAAGAAGAGGAAAAATAACAACAACCATAAAATCACAAAACACAAACACATTGATAATGGAGTTCACCAAGTGTGGGTTACGTCTTTGGGCCCGGTGTTAAGAGTGGGGAGGTTGCTTCATTAAATGTTGTAAGACGATGATGAGTACATGGTACATTCTTTGTCATTACAAGGATAAACTCCCTCAATCAGAGTGGCATGTCTCTCCACAAGACATTCTCCCTATAGGAACTCTCACTCAAATGGGCCCCCCTTCAGCGTGACAGGCTAATAAATTCTTACATGACATGGCATACAAGTATTCCTCAACATAATGGTAACAAGGATTTCAACAAAAGCATCATCTCAGCAAATTAGAAGAAAAACATGGCATCACTGCATCATCTACTTCCACTTTCGGGGATGGCCTGAATATGTGTAGCTCTGCTGACAAAATGGACTGCACCGTTAGGTTCGTGGCACAAAATCATTTCAAACAACTATAAACTTGGCCCCCTTTTTGGCACCATCAAATTCTGGATCCTTGAGAATCTCAAAGATTCCCCCAAATATTTCGTCTTATAGATGGCCGAAAAATTGTTTCTTTGATGAAAATTTTGAGCACACGACTACGCTCCTTGTAAAATTCTGTGAAAAATGACTACAAAGTCGCCATTATTTTGTCTCTGTAAAAAATCAGCCTCCAAGGTAATCTTTTAGATTCCACAAGATTCTGCAAATATTCCTTGCTAATGGTTGCTTGAATTTCTGTTGCTCAGATGGGGAAACATACCACACCATCACGTTCCCTGCGAAATTCTCTTTGAATACAAATTTGACATGAATCTGACAATATGAAAAATCAACCTCTAGGGAATCTTTCAGATTCCTCCAAGATTTTTCATGAGAATATTTTGCGGGTAATTCCAGGGAATACTCCCTTGGAATATACCCACCTTGAAATTAATGCCCAGCTGGGTGCATTTCCTCCTTGCAACTGGTTCCACTTGGTCTCCGCTTCCTCTGCCCTGGGTGAATGAATTAACTTTGCTTTTATAAATGTTTTTGGGTGGATAAATCAATAAACGGGCAGTTGGCCTCCTAATTGGCAAATGATAAATAAAGCATGTTGTTGAGGTGAGGTCTTGAGGTCAAAGACCCCCATAGTCCTATGTTAATGTGGCGTATTTTTATTAATCGTTGGCGGCAAGTTGCAATGACAAGTCGTTGTAACTCCAACGATTATGGTAACAATTATGGTGTATTATATTATGGGACCGTCTCATGGGCAGGCTGGCCACGTGGCCGACACGGATTCAAGCCTTGTCAGTCCCATGATGTTTTAACAAACACACACACACACATATATCTATCTATATATAATAGATGGGGGTAGCGGGGTTTAACCGCCTGCCACCCCATACTTAATATGTCATTTTGGGGGTTGGCGGGGGTGGCGGCCTACCAACCTAAAATTATTATTATTTTTTATTATTTTTTGAAATTATATGGTTAAAAATCAGTCATCAGATTTTAAGGGTTACTAGACAAATTAAGGAGGCAACAAGTTTTCCCTTTCCGACCGTCAAATTTCATGCACTGACCCTTTTCCAAATTGTTGCCCCATTAGTGACTGGCACAAGTTGGCGTAGTTTGACCTGAACTTTGACCAAGAATATCTTGAGCATACAAACTCGTATTTGAGTCTCATGCTAATTCCTAAAATGGGTACTTCAATGTTTACAACAAAATAGTGTCATGTGAAAATAAAACTGAAGAATGATCAACAATGTTTACCTCAATTGTCAATTCTGACATAGGTGATGATGACTTCACGAAGCCTTTGTTTCGCTTCAATTTTTCCAAGGCCTCTTTTGTGGCTCGTAGTTGAAGTTGCAATCTCTGCTTCTCTGCTTTTTCTTCTCGTAGAAGTCTCCTCAATTGAGCATTCTCTGCTTGAAGGCTCTGATTGATCTCCCCATTCGAAAGATGAGAATATGATGAAGAAGAAGTTGTTCACTCAAGGGGGTAGATAGAGCATCATCCTTTGCTCTTTCTTTCTCTCATTCCTCTCTTGCCATCTTCTCCTCATAATTTTCATACATTATTTTCACCATGTGTGCCATCCGTATGAGGTCCTCGTAGATATATTTGGTGTTCTCCATTTCCCTTCTTGTTGCATGTTCAACCATTCACACTCGCAATTCACATCAGCGAGAAGACCGCTCTGATACCAAACTTGATTTGGATCTCTTCAGTTACGAGAATTAACCAAGATCTTTTACTTCTTTAATGTTATCAAAATTACATGTGAAAGAGTATAAAACAACCACATGTGCATGCTTGAAAGAAGAGGAAACATAACAACAACCATATAATCACAGAACACAGACACATTGATAATGGAGTTTACCCAGTGTGGGTTATGTCTCTGGGCTCGGTTTCAGAGTGGGGAGGTCGCTTCATTAAATGTTGCAAGATGATGATGAGTACATGGTACATTATTTGTCAGTACAAGGATAAACTCCCTCAATCAAAGTGACATGTTTCTCCATGAGACGTTTTACCTATAGGAACTCTCACTCAAATGACCCCCCCTTAGCATGATAAGCTAATAAATTCTCACATGATGTGGCATACAAGTATCCCTCAACATAATGGTAACAAGGATTTCAATAATAAAAACATCATCTCAACAAATCAGAAGAAAAACATGGCATCACTGCATCATTTACCTCCACTTTCGGGGATGGCTTGAAAATGCGTATCTCTGTTGACGAAATGGATTGCACCGTTGGACTCGTGGCGTGAAATCGTGTCAAAAAACTATAAACTTGACCCCTTTCTAACATCGTCAAATTCTGGACCCTCGGGAATCTCAAAGATTCTTTCGTGGAGATAGCCAAAAAATCTACTGCTTGGATGAAATTTTGAGCACACCACTGTGCTCCTTACGAAATTCTGTGAAAAATGACTATAAAGTCGGCATTATTTTGTCTCTATCAAAAATCAGCCTCTAATGGAATCTTTTAGATTCCACTGGATTCTGCAAAGATTCCTTGTTGTCGATTGCCTGAATGTTTGTTGCTCATATGGGGAAACAGACCACACCAACAAGTTCCCTGCAAAATTTAGGTTCGTTTGAGTATAAATTTGACATGAATCTGACACTGTGAAAAATCAGCCTCTAGGGAATCTTTCAATTTCCTCCAAGATTCTACATGAGAGTATTTTGTGGAATATTCTCGGGAATATTCCCCTAGAACATACCCATCTCGAAATTCATGTCTCGCTGGGCATGGTTCCTCCTTGCACTTGGTTCTGCTCAACCTTTGCTCCCTCCGCCCCGAGCGAATGAATTAACTTGGTTTTTATAAATGTTTTTAGGCAAATAAATCAATGAAGGAGTCATTGGCCTCTCGGTTGGCGAACGATAAATAAATCATGTTGGGGGGAGGCATAAGGGTCAAATCCCACAGGACCCTAGTAGCGTCATTTTAATGTGGTGTGTTTTTATTAATCGTTGGTGGCAATTTGCATTGGCAAGTCGTTGTAACTCTGGCAGTTTATGGTAATGATTATGGTGTGTTATATTATGGGACCGTCGTGTGGGCAGACCAACTACCCGCCCGATGGGATCAAGCCCCATTGGTCCTGCGTTGTTATATATATATATATATGATGGGAGTGGCGAGGTTTGACTACCTATCACCCCATACTTAATATGTCGTTTTGGGGGTTGGCGGGGATGGCGGCCCGCCAACCCATATTAATTATTATCATTTTTTATTTTTTTATTAATTTTTGAAACCATACGGTTAAAAACCGTTCACCAGATTTTAAGGTTTACTAAACAAATTAAGGAGGCAACAAATTTTCCCTTTTTGACCACTGGATTTTGTGCACCAACCCTTTGCCAAATTGTTGCCTCGTTAGTGACTGTCACTTGGCCTAGTTTGACATAAAATTTGACCACGAATATCTTGACAATATGAACTCGGATTTGAGTGTCGTTTGTTCCATTGGAATCAAGAAGCTGAGTACTATGATTTGGTCCTAGTTTGGGTGAAATCCAAGAACTTTGATTTTCGAGCTATTCTAAGCCACTTCTGAATTCTGAGCGTTCCTAGAGCCACCTGGATCACATAAGGCATCTCATCATATACAAACAAGACTAACATATTCCTACATTAACAGTGTCAAAACATGAATGCATCACACAACAACAACGTTCATCTTTTCAATGCATCAAGTAGACAGGTAAGCAACTTAACTTATTAACTTTAAATGATTACCAACTGAGGTTGGGACTTTGAATCTTCACCCAACCTTAAACAAGTTGTATCCAAGTATTTCTTGTAGATGTCACTCCCGAGCCAAATTCCAAAGCTTGAGAAGTGATTTTAGAGCAATAAACAAACGATATCACTTGAAACAGGGTGTTCCAAGGCTACATCGCCTTCAAACACTAGACATCAAATTAATCGAATAAAGATAGTGAAAAACTTCACTTGCATACAACCATCATCTACTCAAGAAATTAAACCAATATCATCAGCTAAAGCAATGTGTCTCAAGGCTACTTTTCCTTCACCCACCAGTTACACAACAATTTCACTTAAAGCAGGGAATAATTCCTTTTATATAGAGGGACCTATAATATAACATCCCAACATCTTTAGGGATTTAGACACAAAGAGTATCAATTTAGATGTGGAGAGAGAGAGAGAGAGAAATAGTTAATAATAACGAGGTTTTATAAGTTGTGTTACCTTTGAAAGAATAAGAGTGCCTTATCCAACAAATTTTAAGTGGAACTTCCACCTATGTTCTCAGCACAACCCCATGGAACTACTATAAGGTGTTATCAAACCAATAACCCTAGGTACCTCCACCTCTCAGAAGTTGTCAACCAACATAGTCTCCAGTTATTTATCAGCCCTGTAAGGTGCAACCATTTCTTAATAATTATCAACCAACAAGCCTTCTAAATGTATTAACTAGATTATCATTTGAGCTTACTATGTGATTATCAACCAACAAGCCTTATGGGTTTATCAGTTGTTCTATCATCAGAGTTATGCTCTATGATTATCAACCAGCAAGCCTCATGGGTTTCTTAGTTGTGTTATCATAATAGCTATGTTATGTGATTATCAACCAACAAAACTCATGGGTTTCTCAGTTGTGTTATTATCAAAGCTTCTCCTCTCCCTCAATTCTCTCAGTCCCCATATCCTTCTCTGCCCCCTCAGTGAATAATCTTGATCAATAGGAGCCTATCAGCCTCCCCTTCTTCCTATTCACTCCAACAATTCAGTTAATCCTTAATCTTGAATGAATGAATGCTACCCCTTGGCTTCCACTAATGCTATAATTGTATGCCAGTTGTGGGATTGTGTGCTTGCACTCTTTCCCACACCTTTCAGTATTCATTCATTGGTTATGCTTCATGAGTGTTCTTGGAGATGTTGTTACGCCATCCTCCTATGCCACTCCTCAACCTACCCTGGATACCTGCCAACACAATCATACATCTATTTATTTTTTGTTCTCTTTCTTGCATATTTTTCCAAATAAATACATGGGTTTCGTCCTTATTTTACCAACTCATTTAATTGCATGGTCATCCCATTTAAGGTAGGCAGCTTAGCCTCAATTTTAAAATTAAATATCCTAAATTCCTCAAACAATCTCCCTTCCCCAAACTCTAAAATATGTGTCCCAATTCTCAGTCCCTTTTAATTATAATCAAAATATATGAAACATTTACAATGAGGGGAGATTAGTATAAGGCTATCACATGAAAACACACACAGATACATACATACATGCATACACATATAGATTTGTGTGTGTGTTTGTATGTATGTTTATATGTGTGTAGGATGTATGTATGTATGTATGTGTGATGTGTTTACTTATGCCATTGTATCCATTGATTATGCGTTTAATGTAATTTCAAGATCCCATAATCTTTAGTTAAGTGTTAAACCATATAAATAACTTTAGGTACTATATACTTATCACCTATAATGATTTAAGAGGTTTTGAGAAATTCATGTTTACATCATAATTAATAGTACATATTACTTATTTTTTTCTTATTAATAGCATGTGTATGAATGTGTATACCCTTAATTCCTACAAGTTCAAACCCTGTCACTTGTAGAATATCCCATGACATTATCATATTGTTTCCTTTCAAGTATCTTCACCCATTAAGTGCTGGAAATAATACTGAGAGGGGGGGTGAATCAGTATTATCAAATCAATAAAACTTTTTCATTTCCATGCCTAGATACATATACACTACTTCAGTTAGGTGAACCCGCGTGTATACGCGACTTTGTCTAATGCAACTAGCGTATATCCAGAATACTTATGATTCAGATAATCCATTATATGTTAATCTTTAGATAATGCATCAAAACTTCATTGACCATATGAAGAGTAGACAAAAGCAGTAAAACAGAACAGATCATCACACACAATAAGCACACATGAACACCATGATATAAGGTGGAAACCCAATGTGGGTGGAAACCACCTGCTGCAAGTCGTCTCAATCTTCTTTAATAAGAAATTCTTTTTACAATAGTTCTGTACTGGTGCAGACTTATACCAGTACACAGTCTTCTACCTGCAGAAGGCTACAACCTTCTCTCATTCTCCAGCCTCTCCTGGAAGGGAGCTACAACCCCCTTTGCTCTTGTACTAGCTGATGTACTAGTATGTAGGTGCCGACCTACCGAAGGCTACAACCTTCTCTTTCTTCCTCCAGGTACCACGTTTCATCAATTTTCAGACTGGATACACTAAAGCACAACTCTATATCTGAAGGCCACATTTCATCCAATTTTCATACTGGACCCATCAATATCATTGAAGCACACAAACACTAGCATCATCAATCTCTGAAACACCCAATACTGAAACACTGAAACCTTGTCAACAAAAGCAGTCACCAAAACACAGAGCAGAACACTAAACTCTGCAACAATATTCAGAACCAACTGTATCATCAAAAATCATAGCTCAAATGGTATACGCTACTTGGACGAACCAAACCCGCGTACATATGCGCTTTTACCAAAGCCAACCCGCGTACAGATCTATAAATAATCAATCATGACTTGCAGCTATTTCAAACTTAAGTTATACCCAGTTCAGAACATTACATGCTTCCGTATATAAATCTAGAACAAGCATAATCAGCCATATAGAGATAGTTCATTTCAAACCATTTGATCCCGATCTATCTTTAGATCTTGTTCTCCATCAACCGGTGAGATCCCTCCTTAGCTTAGATCAAGCAATGCATCATAACCCATATCCTGCATACTGGATCTCATACTATATCAGATATTCCAGTATTTTTCCATACCCTTTCCTAATGATCTTCTTCTCCTTTTATAGTCTTAGGCCTTTTACAATACCACGGTCCAAAACCATAACAAATCAATACCATGGACCCAATACTAGGGATCAACACATCTGACGAGATACTACGGTCCAAAATCATAGGTTCAAATACCAAGGACTAACTACCATGGACCAAAAGTAAGTTCTCCAACATATATGCACTTTTCCTTGCATGAAAGTGCATGTATACGCATACGTGTCTTGGGCACGTCCAACCTGCGTGTATACACGGCTTTGTCAAAGTGAACCTGCGTATATATTTTCTCTTCATTCTTGTAGACTAATCATCAATTCCTCGCTGCTGACCTCCTGCACTATGATTTGTCATCTTGTGTGATTTTCCATCAAGGACAACACTTGTCTCATAATGCCAACATTAAGGACTCCCCTCTTCTATCTATAGTGTCTCCATTAACTGTTAGACCCTGTTGTGTTCCTTTCTGTCTTATTTTATATTTTCAGTCTTCTCTAAAACTCTTAATGTATCAATAAATGTTCCTTCCATTAATTCCCTTTTTATGCTTCCAATAGCTACTTACCACGCCTTGAGGATTAACATTGTCAATTCCTTGTCTCCAACTTAATAGTTTTACTCATAATTCCTTTAGTTCTTTCCCAGATTATGGATAACACCACTTTCCATTTAAAGGAGTTGTTTGGTGATTGAATTTCCATACATTTTCTTTATTTTTTGAGACCCTTGTGATTGGGATGAGTAGTTAGAGTAGGGAAATTACAATATTCACTACCTTGAATGATGTTTACCTCCATTACGAATAGAGAACCTACTTTTTACAAATATTTATTAATTTTTTCCTTTCGTTTTTTCCAATAATAAGTTTATCAAAACATAAAGTGAACATTGATAATTATAAGTTCTAATGAGTAGCTAGATAATGTGGAATCTATCAAATCAATATGTAAAACTATCTTATTTGTAACACCCTCATCCCACATCTACCCAAGTAACCGGCCAACGGGGGTAAATACGCGATGAGAGTCCACTATAAAGAGATTCAACCTCCTAGGTGACCTTAAGGAAGTGGAATCGATGGAAACATACCACACAAATCCTCCACATCAACAACATGACTCCTAGGAGCGAACCCTACCACTCAGGTAACTAGCCCCTGAGACCAACTGAATTTTTAGGCCATTAGACCCTCGTACGATCCCTTCATATGGGAAAGCATGCATCCAAGAGGCTCCAGACGCTCCCACAACATGGGTATGCATGCGTCCAGGGACGTTTCTGCTCAGTGTTGTGCCTACATCTCTGGGATTTGAGCCACGTTTTTAGGCCCAGAGCCCAAGTCACTGCCAAAAACTCAGTGACACTTTCGGAAATGAATTTACACAACATAACAATGATGCATTTGCAAAAATAAAGACAAGGTCTAGACTGGACCCCTAATAGCCATGAAAACCATTTTGTTAAACATGTCACGAATATGTAATCTACACGTTTAAACAACAGATCTGAGCATATGGATCTCTTACTTATCTTAGAATCACTAAGGAGCATTGTTCCCTTATATCATTAGTTGCATTCTCATATATTAGGTCATATATACATTATTCATTCATTTACAAATAAAAACATGAGGAGAGCCATACATCATCACTGCATAAAACATGCTTATAACCAACATAATAACAACAGAAATATCAAGGATACAACAACGATAGAATCCACATTTACACCAGTACATTTACAGATAAGATGTCAAGGAAATAACCTCTTGTTAATGAATGAAAAAGCCAATTCGAGATATGACTACCACATTCTACCCAACCATAGAATGGATGATCCAATTCTCACTTCAGCCATTCACCCTCGTGTCATATTCCAAGCGTGAATGTGGGACTCAAACCAAAAGAACCAACCAGGTCATCCCAAGGCTAAACCACCTCAACCTCATCAATAGAAACCAGGCTTTACCGTAATCCATCATGGATCACTAGGCCAACACAATAAACATGTAATAACAGGCTTTATCACGATCTCCACTAGATCACTAGGCCAAACAAGCATGTATGCCATTGGATTTCTCCACCTACACCGTGAGGAATTTTTTTGTCTCTTAGTCTCTCAGGCTTTACCACAATCCACAGTATGATCCAGGGATAACCAAGCCCTAAACCAAGATTCCACCCTCTAGTCTTTATCGTATATCCCGCCATTCACTGGGAAGGATTCCTAAGCCTAATCAAGGGAAACCACCTCTAGGCTTTACCATATATATCGTCATTCACCAGTCAAGGATTCCTAGGTCCACCGAGGAAACACAAAATCTGGCTTTATCGCAACTCATATTCTGGTTCCGTGGTTACTAGGCCATGTGTTCTATTATTTATAAATCCACCTCACTTAGCTTCAAATTGGTCTGACAATCCAGCTCAACCAAAACATGAGAACCCCATCACACTATTGCTATCTGGAAATGGCAAGGCTAGGCTGAAAACGCTGTCACACCTGGAAAAACCCATGCCTATAACAACAAAGAACCACATGCAATACCATGCATGCCAAATCTAGTATGGAAAACACATATGCACTTCGATACTTGGAAAGAATCCTGTTATAGTTGTTTGATCCTGCTCTTCCTTGCTTTCTCCTTCCTTCCTCTTTCTTTCTTTGCCTTTCTTTACCCAATTCCAAAGTGCTCCAACAAAACTCTAAGTGTCCAAGAGTGAGATAGAGACAGAGAGAATAATGAGAGAGCTCCAAAAATAAACTAACAAAAGGTACCAACTGATCCTTAGAAGCCTTTTTATCAATTAGGCCTCTATTTTTTTCATTTTCCATTATTTTCCTTCATTTTCCTCCTCACATTCAACCTGTGACCTTTCACCTTCCTTTTCTCCTAATTTCCATTATTTTCATAAATAAATGTGCCAAAAATTCCATTTTGCCTTTCCAAAGCCTTATCCATTGCCTTTTCCAATTTCGTTAGCCATAATAAACCAATGAAAATCTACACTAGGATGTCTTACCACACATTCAGCTTGGAATAAGTGTCCAATCAACCATGGTTACTATTTTTCCCTTTATTAATTTTTATTACCTGAAATTTTCACCAGGGTTGTTACAGAACCCTCCCTATCGGGGGACACGTCCTCGGTGTTCAACCACACTTATACCTCAACAAAACTACTTAAAAGAAAACATTCTACCCATGGAGAATTATAACATAGCTCGACACAATATTTACAACGATCACCCTGATGAAAAGAAAACCAACATGATAACATAACAACATGACAAATATAATTACATGACACCCATACCGCTTATTAGAGATTTATAACTTAGCTCATGGCAGTATTTACATCCACATACATATGTACATATACCAAACATCACCAAAACATGTACCAAAAACATATATCAAAACATCCGCTCAACCAATGAATAAGGAAGGATACATAGCCCACATTTGATCTGCCATCTCCCATGTAGCTTCATTGGACCCAATGTGCTTCCATTCCACTTTAACCTACTCGATTGCCCGGTTCCAAAGCATGAGAACCTTTCTCTGGAATATGTGCTGAGGCTCCGGCTGGAATTCTCCATCTGGCTCCACCTGAAACACAAACTTGTTATTGGCATGATCAACATCTTTAACATACTTCTTAAGAAATGACACATGGAAAACACCATGTACTTTCACTCTCGAAGGCAGTGCAAGTCGATAGTCTACTGGCTCAATCCTTCATAATCTTGAAAGGTCCACAAGACTAGGGTGCCAACTTGGCACCTGATCCAATCGACAAGGAGCTCTTCTTTGTTTTGATGCACAAGTACACCTGCTCTAGAACTTGGAACTCCTTGAACAACCTATTTCAATATGTATAGCTCTTCTTCCCATCCTGTGATTCTTTCAAATTCTTCTTGATTACTTGCATTTCCTATTCCATTTCTGCCAACATGTTCGGTCCAATCAACACCTTGTTAACCATATCACTCCAACTGACGGGAGTATTGCAACTCCACCCATACAATGCCCCAGACAGACTATCCTTTAAGGATTCCTGATACCCATTGTTGTAAGTGAACTCTACCAGTGGTATCCCACTTTTGTTGTTGATGCATCACATACATCCTCAACATTTCCTCCAATATCTTGTTGACCCTCTCAGTTTTTCCATCTGTCTACGGATGATAAGTTGTACTCAAGGCCAACTCTGTGCCCAAACCTACAAACAACTCCTTCCAAACTTGGAAGTGAACTTCACATCCCTTTCTGACACAATCGTCTTCGGGACTCCATGCAATATGACCACGTCCTTAATGAAGACATGTGCTACATCACTCTCTAAGAATGTAGACTTCACTAGAATGAAGTTTACAACCTTTGTCAACTTTTCCACAACGACCATGATGGAATCATGTTGTCTCACTTTCCTTGGGAAACTTGTGATAAAGTCCATGGAAATGACCTCCCATTTCCACTTTGGATTCATAAATCAGTTGTAGTAGTCCACCTAGGCACTTACACTCTGCTTTTACTTGTTGACAATACAAACATCTAGCCACAAACTCTACTACATACTTCTTCATATTTCGCCAATAATAGAATTTCTTCACTGTTGTCAGTGTCTTTTGATAATCTGGGTGACCTAAATATGGCTTCGAATGAAACTCCCTCAAGATCACCTTCTTGAGCTCACTGCTATCTGGCACACATATCGTGTCCCTAAACCTAACCAATCCATTTGTTGTGAGACAATAGTTCACATCTTGTGCACCTGTACCTATACATGTACCACCACTTATACATGTACCCATACTCTGCTACAACTGTGCATAATCTCCATATACCTGATATCCTGCTGATCTTCCTGTAAGATCCTACCCTGTAGGTTTGTCCCATAGGAACTCATAGTTGATATATGATTTACCTGTACTCGCTTGGTAAGAGCATCTATGACCCTGTTCTCCTTTCCTTTGATCTCTCTGATCTCAAAATCAAACTCACTGATCGTGGCCAACCATCTAGCTTGCATGGAATTGAAATTAGGTTGGTCAAACAAGTATCTCAACCCACTATGATCACTCATCAATACAAACCTCATTGCAAGAAGATAGTGCCTCCACATCTTCAATGCATTTATGATTACTGCTAGCTCAAGATCATGCATCAAATAGTTATGCTCATGCTTTTTTAGTTTTTGTGACTCATAGCATACCACCTATCCATCCTGCATAAGGAATCAACCAAGTCCTCTCTTGAAAGCATTTGTACATACTACAAACTCTTTGCCTGCATCTGCAATCTTTAACACTCGTGCATGTGTCAACAACTGTTTGAGCTACTCAAAATTGGCCTCACACTCCTCTTTCCATTCAAAATTCTTACATTTCCTCTGCAATGAT
This sequence comes from Pinus taeda, assembly GCA_000404065.3. Classification (NCBI taxonomy): domain Eukaryota; kingdom Viridiplantae; phylum Streptophyta; class Pinopsida; order Pinales; family Pinaceae; genus Pinus; species Pinus taeda. The sequence continues at coordinate 8,323 of APFE030337576.1, read as the reverse complement.
GTGATAGGATAAGCAATCTATGAGAAGTTCTTGATGAGATCCTTTAATAACCTTCTAACCCCATGAAATGTCTCACCTCGTCCACATTCCTAGGAGATTCCCACTCCATGATAGCTCTTCCATTTTCTGGATCTACTGTTATGCCATCTTTGGAGACAACATGTCCGAAATAATGTACCTGAGTGTGAAATAAATTTCACTGTTGAGCTTAGCATACAACTGATGCTCTCTCAACAACTTCAACACTACTGCCAAATGCTCGACATGCTCCTCCTCATTTTTAGAATATACCAATATGTCATCAATGAATACAATAACAAACTTGTCCAGATAGGGACACAACACACTAATCATCAAACACATAAAAGTAGTTGGGGCATTAGTTAAACTGAATGGAACCACAACAAAATCATAATTCCCATACCTAGTTCAGAAAGTTGTCTTGTAAATGTCATCTTCCTTGGTGCGTACCTATCTCAAGGCGATCTTCAAGAACACTATTGATCCCTTCAGCTGATCAAACAAGTCATCAATCCTCGGAAATGGATACCTGTTCTTGATGGTCACTTTGCTCAACTGCCTTTAGTCAATGCATAATCTAAGAGTACCATCCTTCTTCTTCACAAAAAATACATGTGCACCCCAAGGTGATACACTTATCCTAATGTATCCCTTGTCAAGAATCTCTTTCAGCTGCAGCTTTAATTCTACCAACTCAGGCGTGCTCATCCTGTAAGGTGCTTTGATGCTAGAGCTACCCCTGGCACCAACTCAATAGAAAATTCTACTTCCCTGTGAGGTTGAAACTTTGAAATATCTGTGGAAAACACATCGTGAAACTATTGTAGAATTGGGTACCTACTAAAAAATTATTCATCTTCAACTTCCTTACCTTTGTCACTAGAAATATGCACTGCAAATAACACACACCCTTTCCTGTGACTACGTTTGGCCTGCATAACTGTCACCATCCTAACTGTTGTGGCTTTCTTCTTTCCTTGTAAGACTCTTGGTTCTCCATTTTCATCCAAACGCTCAATGGCTTTGTCATAAAAATCTACCTTGGTCTTGTGAAGGTATAGCCAATCCATACCCAATATCACATTATACGATCCCAACGGAAATATGTTCAAGTGTGCTACTATAGACATTCCATTCAACTCAAATTCACAAGCTCTTACCCAATGATGCACTCTTTACTTTGTACCTATAGTCAACTACAATAACTAAGATTTTGCATGCACTTCTTTATTCAAACCACACTTATCCACCAAGTTAGGACTAACATAACTATAATTAGATCTAGGGTCAATCAAAATAGAAACAACTTGCTCACAAAGCTTACCGTCCAACTCAATGATAGATGTATGATGGTTTTCCTGTCTGTTGTCCAGTGATGCATAGATGCGAGGAACGCTCTGACCAACATCCCCAATAGTCTGCGCCTCCTGTGCACTATAGATTTGAGGCTTACCACCCTGATTTTATGGACAATCTCTCTTAAGGTGTTCCTTACCACATGTCCAACGCTCCAACCGTCTAGTACCATCACCTATATGTTGTTGTTGTGATCCATGGTCTTGTCTAGTTACATTGAACTTCTTTTGTGGTGCCACATTTTCTTTCTCTTATGCATTCTGAGGCCTTGTTCTTTTCAACTTCCATTTACCCTTACTTTTATCATTCCCTTTCCATCCTTGCCGAGATTCATTCTTACACTTTTCATGTTCATAATAATGCTTCAATTTCCCAATAACTTCCTCAAGTGACTGAGCCTCATCATACTCAATCCGATTTATAAATTCTAATGGAAAACCACTCACAAATAGTTGAACCTTAGCTTTCTAATCTTTAAGATATGGTACATAACTCAATGGCTCCAGGAACTTAATCATATGTTCCTCATATGTCATCGATCCCATCTTTAGCTCATAAAATTATTTGGCCTTACCATCGTAGTACCTTTTTGAAAAGTACTTCTTCTTGAAAAGCCTCTTGAACTCATGCCAACTCAAGTCCTCCGTCCTGATGTCTCTGACCCGCTTCACATCTTCCCACCAGATATTTGCTTTACCTTTCAGGTTAAAGATAATGATTATGGCCTTCATGTTTTTTGTGTACTCATGCAACTCAAAGAACTTGTTCATCCCAAGTATCCAAGCCTATGAATCTTTTGGTTTCTTAAAGTCTCCATCAAAAGTAGGTGAATTTTCTTTCTTAAACTCATTTGGTAAGTGTCCCCTATCACTCCTCCTATAAGGATGATCATGATGCATGTCAGAACCAAAACTAGAATAATACTTGTATCCATCACTTCTCCTATCCGGGGTATCCAACAATCTGCCATCTCTAACTGTTTCATCTTTATCTGACCTGTGACCACCATGAGACCTACTACCATATGCCCCATTAGTTCCATCCTCCTATCCATGGCTGATCCAAAGTGGCCCTTGTCGCTACAATTCTGACAAGCTCTGAAGGAGTATTGCATTACCCTTTGCTTTTTTCTCTTGTGCCTGCATGATTTTCTCATTGTTCGCCTTACAACTCCTTATTTCTTCTTTTAAGCTTCTCAATGTGTCTGCTAAATCAGAAGAGTTCCCAACACCACACTGCTCATATGATTCATAGGGAGAATCTTTGTAGTCTACCATCTTGCTAGTTATTTTGATCTCTTTCTTTTAAGGCATACTATGTCAGCTAAACCAAATCACAATAAACCAACGTACCTTAGCATAATTTGGGGAGGATATCTCATCTACAATATCAACCAATCAACATAGTACAACATGTATAACATAATCATGACAGAATATATGCATATAATACATAAAGATATAACCATGTAACCATCATTCTAGCTAGAGTCCAATCATTAATACATGACCATATCAACTACACATACCATGACCTCATGCATGACAACAACAACCATACCAATGTACACTAAAAATACTTAAGCATAAAAAACATGTAATCAATCATACACTCATGATGATGCACTTCATAACAATAACATCCTCTTTCACATGCGACATCACTACAACCATGACCGGCACCATGCATATGCAACAAGCATCTAGACCACATGATGATTAACACACATGCAACCGACATGATTTCATGACCAACACACACAACCCATCTAGTCCAAGGGGTGAACCATGCTCTCATACCACTTTGTGGTGTCAGATATGATCCAAAGAGAGCGCAACCTGCTCTTGTACCACTCTGTAACACCCTCATCCCACATCTACCCAAGTAACCAGCTAACTGGGGTAAATATGCGATAAGAGGCCACTATAAAGAGATTTAATCTCCTAGGTGACCTTAAGGAAGTGGAATCGACAGAAACATACTACACTAGGAAAAATAAGCATGGATGGTACCATATTTCTCCAACTACACCGTGAGGAATTTTCCTTTCTCCTAGTCTCTCAGGCTTTACTACAATCTACAGTCTAACCCAGGGATCACTAGGCCCTAAATTGGGACTCCACCCTCTAGGATTTACTGTATATCCCACAATTCATCGATAAGGATTCCTAGGCCTAACCAAGGGAAACCACCTCTAGGATTTACCGTATATCCCTCCATTCACCGGTAAAGGATTCCTATGTCCATCGAGGTAACACAAAATCTAGCTTTACTGCAACCCACAGTTCGTTTCAGGGGTTACTAGGACATGTGTTCTATTATTCAGAGACCCACCTCACTCAGCTTCGAATTAATCCAACAATCCAACTCAACCAAAACTTGAGAACCCCATCACACCATGGCTATTCGGAAATGGCAAGGCTAGGCTGAAAACACCATCACACCAGGAAAAACCAATGCCATAACAATAAAGAACCACATGCAATACCATGCATGCAAAATCTAGTATGGAAAACACACATGCAAATTGATACCTGCAAAGAATCCTATTATAGCTTCTTGATCCTGCTCTTCATTGCTTTCTCCTTCCTACCTCTTGCCTTCTTTGCCTTTCTTGATCCAATGCCAAAGTGCTCTAAGGAATCTCTAATTGTGCAAGAATGAGAGCAGGAGAGAGAGAATAATGAGAGAGCTCCAAAACTGAACTAACAAAAGGTACCAACTAATCCTCAGAAGCCTTTTTATCAATCAGGCCTCTATTTTCTTCATTTTCCATTATTTTCTTTCATTTTCCTCCTCACGTGCAACCTGAGACCTTTCACTTTCCTTTTCTCCTAATTTCCATTATTTTCATAAATAAATGTGCCAAAAATTCCATTTTGCCTTTCCAAAGCCTTATCCATTGCCTTTGCCAATTTCCTTAGCCATAATAAATCAATGAACACCCACACTAGGATGTCTTACCCAACATTCAATTTGGAATAAGTGCCCCATCAATCGTGGTTATTATTTTTTCCTTTATTAATTTTTATTACATAAAATTTTCACTTGGGTTGATACATTATTTTAGAAAAAATTTCTAGGATGAGTAATTCTATATTACTATTTAGAGATAGAGAAATTATATTTAAAGTACCTTCACTCGTACTATGAATCTTAACCTAAATGGAATTCATTCGTTTCATAGATTGATTAATTGGATTGTCTAGGAAGGGGAACAATACATCACATGATGGGATTAATTTTGGACAAAAAGGACCCATGAGGATTAATTATACTAAAAGCAAATTGCATTTTACTTTAAGTTGCAACTTAAAAAGCATTCCATAGTTGATAACCTTCAATTTCCAAGGAAAAGTAATCCATAGTAGTAACTTTTCATAGAGAGAAGTTAGGGAAATCATTCCATAAGTGAGAAACTTTCATAGAGAGAGTAATTAGATATACAATGCCTTTACTTGTGTTGTGAATTTTAGTAAGTTGGTATTTATCATAGATAAAGAAAGGCTATTTCACAAAGGTTTACCTAAAATAAGATTGGTTGTAGTTTTCATTTTACTCCAATTAGGCCTATTCGCTTTCTTGTTGTTCTTGCGACATTGTAGTAAGCATCTGGGCTATAAGTTTTTTATCATGACATTTTTTTTAGTCTCTTATTTATTTGATGGTGTCTAACCTTTGCTTTGAACCTTTTCTTAGCCTCCCTTTTGCCGCTTAACCCTCCTATTAGGATTGTCAACCATCTTCTAGAGCTATTAGCATCACTTTGACTCTTGTTATAGCTCAATTCCTAATTTGAATCTTTTTATAGCTTGATTCCTACCTTCCTCATCCTTGTTCTATAAAGGGAGCGAACTCCTATTACTTTAGGATTCATTTCCCTTGCCTTGAGCTTCAAAACATTTTGAATTTATTGCTTGGCCTTGAGCTTCAAAACATTTTCCCTCTTTCCCTTGGATTGTGATTCTTGATGATGGATAGTTTCCTCCTATCGAGAAGAAACACTCCTTTTTGTTTCATTTTTTTTGCATGTTTCTTTTCCATCGATGGCTCTTCCCCTTTTATTTTGTAGGTTTGGGATTAAAAAAGTGGTTTGGTGACTTATGTGGCTTCCATCACAACATTTTGAACCCATATTTAAGAATATTTTCGTAAGTCTAATCCATATTCTCTGAGAAACTTCCATTTTTCAAGATCAAGTTAGGGTTTTTGATTCTCATCCCCTTATTCATTTCTCAAAATCAAGCATATTTGGAATATGGCAACTTTATAATTTCACTCCGACTTCCTTCATTTCCTCTAGCTTGTACCTTTCCTTCCTTCAACTTCTTCTATTTTGATTTACTTCCTTTTCCCTAATATTTATTGGCTTAGTGCTTGAACTGAGATGGAGGATAAGAATACATATGCACCCAACACTATGGAAAGTAGCACAAGCACATGATTAGTTGGAGATTATAGGCCTTTGAATTTGACAACCTTCGAGGATTCCTATTCTTTTTCTCTCTTTCCATTAAATTAAAGATTTTATTTTCCTTTATTGACATGATCATATCATATCATAATATTTCATTCCATTTGAATTCCTATAGGAAGTTTAGAAAAACCCACCCTTATTTTGTGGTTCTCCATGAAAAACACAAGTGTACGAGTTTCCCACCCACCTCTTTATTTTAATTTCTATGGTCTTCTTGTTATTTTTAACAATTTTTCTAAGTTGGATTTTGATAAAGCTCCCATATTTTGTACAATATAGTGATTTATCTCACTACAAACAATGGGTTAAGGAACCTATTATATTTGGATTTGTTATGGGATGTTTCAAAGAATGTGAAGAAACATATTTCAATTCTCTTTTTTACTTCCATGAACTAGTCTAAATAGGGTAGGTAGGCTTACAGTAACGATTTTAGTTTATTTGACAATGGCACATGCAAAACATGTGAAACATAATGAAAAAACCTTTAAAATAAACGCAAATCCAACAATTTTTTCTTATGTCACTATTATTCATATAACTTGTGTGGCCTATGATAGTTCTTATGTCATCCACCTTCCTTCATAGTATAGTAGGTACCACATCTCCCACACCATTTGCTACTTTTTTTACAAATCCACCATGGACCCAAAACACATGTCAAACTTGTTCTTCCTTTTGTGGTTCTCAATTGGTTGAACCCACCATATTTGGGTTGCACTCATTCTTCCTCAGGGAGGGTTCTTTCATATCTCCTTACAGTATTCTTTTTGTGGGTGAATTATACTCCCCACCAATATCCCCCATTGTACCTTTTGGGTTCCTTCACCCTTAATTTTTTTCCAATAGGTCCTCATGCTTTTGCTAAATCTTTCTTATTGGCGAAATTTCCTATTTATTTTTGTGGCTCTTTATCTACTTTAAGTATGTTGTGGATCCTTTTGGGTGATATGTCCTCTTGATATTCATCTTTATGAGACCTTATATCTCTTTAATTTACCACTCTAATTGGGTACAAAAACACTCTTAGTGCCTCCATATTTTGAGGGAAAGGAATGAAAACACATGCTAGCAATCCTCAAGTCAATAATTTTTTTTGCAGAGTAACCAATAAATGACTCCATATTATACTTTGACCATTATTTTCTTGAGATTCATGCTTTGATGTTATGTTGTTGCTATTTGTACTATCTTATGTGTTGAATTTTCATAGATCACTTGCATTTGTTAAATCTTTATTTGTACTCTGACAATTACTACTTATTCCGTTCAAAGAAAAAATTTGTTTATGAAATTCTAGCTGAGTCCACATACCATATGGGACTCATAAACCAAATGGTGTAAAGTATAATTGGGTTACTACACCAAGAGATCCCCTAGTTGTTGGCAGTGCATTCCAGCTCGTTAATAGGTGGGAACAAGTCTCAAGGAGGTTGGGTTGCACCCTCTCTCCGTGGTGCATTATTAACTTTTAAACGATAGGACCAACCCCCAAACCCTGACATAGGTCAAGGTAGGCCCTACCACACCTCCATTGCATTTCATTGGGACGAGGTGGTTTTGACCCTTGACTACCCTGACCTCTTGACCCCCCAACCTCCCAACCTGTGGGCATGGAGATTCAAGTCAGTCAGTTGAAGGTCAAGCAGAAGAGCCCGTCGACCTGGCCAACGTGTAAACAAAATTTGCAATTATTTTTTTAAATATTTCCATCACTTTAATAATGGTAGAACCTTTCAAACTTTTCCAACTTTTCAACTTTTTAAGCCTTATATCTAGCACTTATTGGCTAAAATATGCATAAGTAATTTAAGGCTAACTTAAGAAATACTCAATAATTTATATGATATCAATTAATAACATTTTTTAAGTGCACTCATTACAAATTATAAATAGCTATAACAACTCATTAAGATAGAAGACAACTCATTTCCGTGGCTCATGATCATTTTCAATAGAGCCAAAAAGTGACAAAGGATGGAAATAAGGCCTCATTCCCTTCAATGAAAATGTACTCATTAACATGCAACAAATCTACCATTACATATACAACAATTTAAACATGCAATGATCACAAGATTTTGAATCTTTCCACACTATTCATTAACACTATTGGGTACTTATTTTTACTAGTGCAAACTAGCATCTTCATAGTGAAGTAACCCTTGCATCCAACATGTTAATATAAGACCATGCATTTCATTCATCGTGCATCTTCTTGTAGATTAACATTCGATAGTAAACATAAAAAATCCTACAATTTAAACAAATTCATATCAATGAAATAAAGTAGATTTGCATGCTAGTACCAAAAGATCTAAATCAATTATGCCACATGTTTTCGCAATAGCTCTTAAATAGTAACAACACATTGGTTATTTAAAATAGTTAAATAAATCATGAACCATGCTATCAATAAATAATTTTTAGACCAACAATGGATATATATATATATATATATATATATAT
>APFE030337567.1:28195-44308 GCA_000404065.3 Pinus taeda | reverse complement strand
AACCCTAATCCTTTGCATGTATGTGAGAGATAGAGCCCAAACACAAGATTTCTATCCTTCCTTTCTTATTTTAGGCCTACACTATATTTTTCTCTTGCTTCCCACCTATAGATCCAAATTCCTTCTTGAAATTGAACTTGTGAGTGAGTGAATCAAAAATTGGGTCAAAGTACTTGTATTTATAGCCTTTCCAAGGGGTTGAACTACCTTCTTTAGGCTGACTTGAAGCTGCGAGGGCTGACTTGTACTTTTGGAGTTCCCAGGGCTTTCTAGGCTAAAAAATAATTCCTTATTTAATTACATTTTTCCTAGAAGGGTCTTATAAACATGATGTTCACTTTCTTGACTCATGACAGTGACTCCTATAACCTAACAAACCCTGGAAGCATGAAGAACATGCTTTTACCTATAATACCATCAATAATGAGCATGAACCTATGCTTTAAAATAATAACATTTTCTTTTCTTTTTTTCTCTTATTCGTTACATAAAATACATATTGAAATGAGTACAACAACAATTATGAAGACCAAAACTAGTTACATTTCCAACAAGTCTAGCAACAAATATTCCTTATGCAACATCATCTTATCCTCTATTAACATAACATTTGCTTCCTCATTTTTATTTGATTCTTCCTATTTCATAGGCTCTTCTTACTTTGATACCATTTTATATAAGAGTTATCACCCCCTACAATATCAATGTATCACAATGGACCATCCCATCTATAGAGTCACCATGAATCACATGATTACATAGAAACCTAAGATTTATGATCTATGTAATTTACTGACATTAATAAACTATTCAATAATAATAAATAAGACATTTACTATTTACATAAGGGGTGACTAAGGTGGAAAAGGGGGGGGCAGGGTGGGTTGTGTTTTTATTGCCCCACCAACCAATGACTTGATGTGACATGGCAACACTGCCCGCCCCCCCCCACCCCTAGAGAACATTCATGTAATGAATAGCATGACAACCATTGTTACAAGGAAACCCATGCAAACAAACACTTTAAGATATATACCAAGGTATGTAATCTATCATAGTACTGCACCCTTGCATCAACTTGCTCACTTCAATCCTATCAATCCATCCACATTCAATTAGGATCCATTAATTGATGCCTCATTGGGATTCTACATGCTACCTAAGGATTTTCTTAGCAAACACATAGATGAAGATCATTATATTGAGGTGGCCTCAACAATTCTTTTAATGTATTCATGTCAATTATATAAACTGCTGTATTAATATCAATTATGGGCAAAAGCATGGAGCTAGGTTAAATTTTTTGGTGAAATAGGTTACGTTTTGGTGGAAAAAACAGTGGCTCAATCGATCCATTCAAGCACTCGATCGAGATTCAGGCGCTAAAAAAATAGCTTGATTGACGATTAAAAACTAACCCTTAATCTTCGAGAACAATGCCTCTCCCTTCAGCTGATCAAACAAGTCATCAATCGTCGACAAAAAGTACCTATTCTTAATCGTCACCTTGCTCAATTGCCCATAATCGATGAATACTTGAGGGCACCATATTTATTCTTCACAAACAACATTGGTGCACCCCAAGGCAACACACTTGGCCTAATGTATTCCTTGTCAATAATTTCCTTCAACTACAACTTCAATTCCACTAACTCTAGAGTGCTCATCCTATACAGTGCCTTTGATGTTGGTGCTACTCTTGGTACCAACTCAATAGAAAATTCCACTTCCCAGTGAGGCAATAAATCTGAGATATTTGTTGGGAATACATCCTAAAACTATTGTAAAACTGGGTACCTGTTCAAGACCTCAGCATCCTCAACATCATTACCTTTGTGACTAGAAATATGCACTGCAAATAAGACACACCCTTTCCTACAATTGCGCTTTGCCTACATAGTTGTAACCATTCTAACTCGTGTTGCCTTATTCTTATCATGCAAGAATTTCTGCTCTCCATTGTTATCAAAGCATTTAGTAGCCTTATCATAGCAGTCCACCTTAGTACTGTGAAGATACAACCAATCCATACCTAGAAGAATATTGTACGAACCCAATGGAGGTACATTCATATGCATTGATGTAGACAACCATTCAACTCAAATGCACAAGCTCTTACCCAATGATGAAATCATTTCTTAGTACTTGTAGCCAACTTCACTAGCCAAGAATATGCATGTACTTCTTTATTCAAACCACTCTTATCCACCAGGTCAGGACTGATATAACTATAGCTATATCTAGGGTCAATCAAAATAGAAACAACTTGATTACAAAGCTTACCTTCCATCTCAATAATATATGCATGCTGATCAACCTCCTTACTATCCAAAGATGCATAAATTCGAGGAATACTTTGTCCAACATCCCCAACCATCTGTGCTTCTTGAGCACTATAAATCTGCAATATTCCACCCTAATGTTGCACACAATCTCTTTTGTGATGATCTTGGACACAAGTCCAATACTGTAAAGTCTTCTTTCCATCACCCTTGCTCTACTCCTCAAACTAAAATACTTGTCCTTTGTCAGTTGCATTGAACCTCTTGTGTGACACTACGTTCTCTTTGTTGCTTGTATCAGGTAATCTTCATCGCTTCTTATCCCACTTTCCCTTTTTATTGTCATTACCATTCCACTCCTATTCGGATTCATACATATATTTCGATTGCTCATAATCGTACTTTACTTTTTTATGGCTTCCTCCAATGATCTAGGCTCATTAATATCAATCTTGTCCTTGAATGTTACCGACAACCCAATGATGAATCTCTAGATCTTAGGTTTCTCCTTCTTAAGACAAGTCATATACCTCAATATCTTAGGTTGCTCCTTCTAATGGAACTTTTAAATAAATGTTAACGTGTTAATTAATTTACTTTAGATAGCTTGAGACAATAATATTGGTTGAAAGAATTAAGCTTGGATCTTTAAATGAAGTTGTTTAATGTTATATATTTCAGAACTTAGGTTTAGGCTATATATTTAGTTTATAATAGTATAGTTTAATGAGGTGTTATTTCTGTCAGAAAAATAATAAGACATTTCAAGATGATTTTGATTATAAATTTGATTCAAATTTTTGGAAATTTAGGTTATAGTGGTCAAGTTTCAAGATTTTGGGTGCCCAACTGTTTTTGGTGATGTTGAATCCATTTCCATGATAAAAAACAATATTCAAGCACTACTCGCGTCAATTTTTTTGAAAAAAATGACCACACTACCATGACACATCGTTTATAATCTCATGCTTGAGTTATGGATAATGTCATTGTTTTACATATTTTTTTCAATTTCAAATTTATTATTGGTATTTGGTTACTTTTTTATGTAATTATGGTGATATCATCCAGAATAAGACTTGAGATTTTAATTTAACTGTCAATAATTATTAAGTGAATGATATGGTTTTAACTTCCACAATACCTTAAAATAGTCACAAAATAAAGAATGAGATTTATCTCAAACTCTTTTAATTAAAATAATTAATAAAAAATGTCATATTATTGTAATAAATAACAACATCATCATATATTGTAATAAATAACGATATCATCATATAAACACGATAAATTAAATAAACAAGATATCATCATATAAACACGAGATCATTTATTGTAATAAATAACGATATCACCATATAAACATGATAAATTAAATATGGAGACTCGAAGGAAAAAGCACTAACAATGTGCGTAGCCTCTTTTCTTTATTTATTAATCATTTTCTACATAAATATTACAAAACTCGCCTTAATTTCCTTTTTGTCTAAATTTCAAAGATCATTGGGTTGTCAAGCCAAAGAGTATTGTAGCCTCAACCATTCTTTAGTCTCTTCATTCTTCAACCATTTATTTCTTCATGGGATCCTGTTGTTCCTACATCTTACAACTTCCATGTCCAACACTTCATGAATGTTACTTTCTTCCCCTTCTCTTATTTTTGTTGGAAAAATGTAAAGTTGCAGCTATTAATTCCAATTTTCCTTAACCTTAATATTTGCTTGTGAATTTAGTTAGTCTTCTTGTGTTATTTATTTAGATATTTTCATCAAAAAAATATCAAGAAAAAAAATAGTAGCAAAATAGAATGCAAAAATGAGGCTCTCAGTCAGGGAAAAATATCCTCCAAGGGGAAAACCCAGTAAAATCTTCTCTTCTTATAGAATCTACTTCAAATGGGACAACAAATACCCAATCCTTAGACGAAGCCCTCCTCCAAGTACCAAGTCAACCCTTCCAGTCATGTCTTTCCATAATCTAGCACCAACCAACTTCAAATTGCAACTTCGACTTTCCAGCTTTAGTACTATTGCTTTGACCTACAACTTTAGCCTCGTAGTTGTTGTAGAAAATATAAGTCAACACTTCAAGAAGTCTTCCTTGATCAAGGCATCTCCTTCCAAGATCAACGAAGTCAAACCAGAATATTTTTCTCTCCCAGCTAATTGATACTGCAACTCGAACCTACAATTTTAGACTTCTTGGAAGCTGCAGAAATCCTAATCCTTTGCATGTGTGTGAGAAATAGAGCCCAAACATAAGATTTTCGTCCTTCCTTTCTTATTTTAGACCTCCTCTATCTTTTTCTCTTGCTTCCCACCTATGGATCCAACTTCCTTCTTGAAATCGAACTTGTGAGTGGGTGAGTCACAAATGGGGTCGAAGTACTTGTATTTATAGCCTTCATAAGGGGTCGAATTGCCTTCTTTATGCTGACTTGAAGCTGCCAGGACCAACTTGTACTTTTGGAGTTTCTAGGACTTTCTAGACTAAAAAATAATTCCTTATTTAATTACATTTTTCTTAGAAAGGTCTTATAAACATGATGTTGACTTTCTTGACTCGTGACAGTAACTCCTATGACCTAACAAACCCTAGAAGCATGACGAACATGCTTTTACCTAGAATACCATCAATAATGAGCATGAAACCTATGCTTTAGAATAATAACTTTTTATTTTATTATCTTATTCGTTACATAGAATGCATATTGAAATGAGTACAACAACAGTTATTAAGATCGAAACTAGTTACATTTCCAACAAGTCTAGCAACAAATCTTCCTTACGCAACATCATCTTATCCTCTATGAACATAACATTTGCTTCCTCATTTTTATTTTATTCTTCCCATTTCATAGGCTCTTCTTACTTTGATGCCATTTTATAACAGAGTTATCACCCCCCTACAATATCAATGTATCACAATGGACCATGCCATCTATATAGTCATCATGAATAACATGATTACATGGAAACCTAAGATTTATGGTCTATGTAATTTACTGACATTAATAAACTATTCAATAATAATAAATAGGACATTTACTATCTGCATATGGGGTAACTAAGGTGGAAAAATGGGGGGCGATGTTGCGTTTCTATTTCCCCACCAACTGATGACTCGATGGGACATGGAAAAACCCCGTCCTCCCCCTACCCCCACCCCTAGAGAACATTCATGTAACGAATAGCATGACAACCATTTTTACAAGGAAACCCATGCAAACAAACACTTCAAGAGATATACCGAGGTATGTAATCGGTCACAGTACTGCACCCATGCACTGACTTGCTCACTGCAATCCTATCAATCGATCCACATTCAATGAGGAGCCATTAATTGATGCCTCATTGGGATTCTACATGCTACCTATGAATTTTCTCAACAAACACATAGATGAAGATCATTTTATTGAGGTGGCCTCCACAATTATTTTAATGTATTCATGTAAATTATATAAAGCGATGTATTAATATCAATTATGGGCAAAAGCATGGATCTAGGTTAATTTTTTTGGTGAAATAGGTTATGTTTTGATGGAAAAAACAATGGCTCAATCGATCCATTCAAGTGCTCGACCTAGCTCCTTGGGCGCTAAAAAAATAGCTCGTTTGAGGGTTAAAAACTAACCCTTAATCTTTGAGAACAACGTCGCTCCCTTAAGTAAATCAAACAAGTCATCAATCCTCAACAAAGGGTAGCTATTCTTAATCGTGACCTTGTTCAATTGCCCATAATCGATGAATAACTTGAGGGTACCATCTTTCTTCTTCACAAACAACATTAGTGCACCCCAAGGCAACACACTTCGCCTAATGTAACCCTTGTCAAGCATTTCATTCAACTGCAATTTCAATTCCACTAAATCTAGAGTGCTCATCCTGTATGGTGCCTTTGATGCTAGTGCTATTCCAGGTACCAACTCAATAGAAAATTCCACTTCCCTGTGAGGCGATAACTCTGAGATATTTTTTGGGAATACATCTTGAAACTGTTGTAAAACTAGGTACCTGTTTAAGACCTCAGCATCCTCAATATCCTTACCTTTTTCACTGGAAATATGCACTACAAATAAGACACACCCTTTCCTATAATTCTGCTTTGCCTACATACTTGTAACCATTCTAACCCATGTCACCTTCTTCTTATCATGCAAGAATCTCTACTCTCTATTGTCATCAAAGCACTCAATAGCCCTATTATAGCAGTCCACCTTAGTACTGTGAAGATACAACCAATCCATACCTAGAAACATATTGTACTAACCCAATGGAAGTACATTCATATGTGTTGATGTAGACATACCATTCAAATCAAATGCACAAGCTCTTACCCAATGATGAAGTCATTTCTTAGTACCTGTAGCCAACTGCACTAACCAATAATATGCATGTACTTATTTATTCAAACCACGCTTATCCACCAAGTAATGACTGATATAACTATAGTTAAATCCAGGGTCAATCAAAATAGAAACAACTTGATCACAAATCTTACCTTCCATCTCAATAATATATACATGTTGATCAACTTGCTTATTATCCAAAGATGCATAAATTCGAGGAATACTCTATCCAAAATCCCCAACCATCTATGCTTCTTGAGCACTATAAATCTACAGTATGCCACCCTAATGTTGCACACAATCTCTCCTGCGATGATCCTAGCCACAAGTCCAATACCGTAAAGGCTTCCTGCCATCACCCTTCTTCTACTCCTCAAACTAAAATCCTTGTCGTCTGTGAGTTGTATTGAACCTCTTATGTGACACTACGTTCTCTTTGTTTCTTGTATCTGGTAATCTTCCTCACTTCTTATCCCACTTTCCCTTCTTATTGTCATTACCATTCCACTCCTATTTGGATTCATACATATATTTCGATTGCTCATAATCACACTTTAAATTTGTTATGGTTTCCTCCCATGATCTAGGCTCATCAATATCAATCTTGTCCTTGAACGTTGCTGACAACCCAATGATGAATCTTTGAATCTTAGGTTTCTCCTCCTTAAGATAAGATATATACCTCAATAAATCCAAGAACCTGCTAGTATACTCCTCATTATTCATAGATCTTGTAACAACTCTGGTGAAAATTCAATGTAATAAAAGTAAATAAAGGAAAAATAATAACCACAGATGATGGGACACTTATTCCAAGTTGAATGCTGGGAAAAATACTAGTGATGGGGATCAATTGCGACTATTTATGGCTAAGGAAATTGGCAAAGGCAATGGCTAAGGCTTTGGAAAGGAAAAATGGCATTTTTGGCACATTTAATTATGAAAATAATGGAAATTGGGAGAAAAGGGAGATGAAAGGTCACGGGTTGCATGTGAGGAGAAAACTGAAGGAAAATAATGGAAAATGAAGAAAATAGTGGCCTTGTTCATAAAAAGGCTTCTAAGGATCAATTGGTAACCTTTTGTCAGTTCAGTTTTGGAACTCTCTCATTATTCTTTCTCTCTCATACTCTTGGAGACTTAGATTTTTCTTGGAGCACTCTTGGTGGGTGTGGTATACTTGAATTCTTGGATCAAGAAAGTAAAGGAAGAGTAGGAATGAACAAGAGGGCATTGGGATCAATAGTTACATCATATTTTCTTGCAAGCACTGAGTTGCTATGTTTACTTCATTAGTTATAGCATGCATCACATATAAATGTGGATTTTTGGTTGTGATTTTTCATTAGCATGGAGGATGGTCAAGATTGACAGTGAACTCCCTAGCATTTTCACTTCGTGGATAGCCATGATGATTGTGGGTTTACTTTCATTGTTTGTTTTCAGTTGGTTCTCATGTTTCCTTAGCTTGGGCTGAGTTAGTAGTCCTAAAAGCCTTGGTTGGATAAATTCTCTAGAGTCCCTAAGTGGGTTGAGTTACTAGTCCTAGAAGACTTGGTTGGACAAATTCTATAGAAGCCCTACATAATATGTGGGTTGAGTTACTAGTATCGGAAGCCTTGGTTGGACAAATGCTCTGGAAGCCCTGGAAGGCTTGGATGGAGACCAATATGATGATGGTTTTGTGATGTCCGATAGTGAGGTGGAATCATTATTTGATGGGTTGAGGTGGATGGCCTCTGGAAGCCCTGGATGGTTTTGATTGATGTGTTATATGAGATCCCACATTCATGCTTATAATATGGCACCGGGGTTTATGGATGAAGAGAGGTTTTGCTTAGCCATTCTAGAATTGGGTGGAACGTGGAAGTCCCATCCTGAGTTTAGATTTTGTATCATTAATGAAAGGTTATTTCTCCTTTTATTTCTATGAGTATTATGATGGATTATATGTGGTATATATGACTATGATTTCATTGATATTTTTGTCCCTATTATGTTGGTTATGTTACTAGTATCGGAAGCCTTTGTTGGACAAACGCTCTGGAAGCCCTGGAAGGCTTGGATGGAGACCAATTTGATGATGGTTTTGTGATGTTCGATAGTGACGTGGAATCACTATTTGATGGGTTGAGTGGGATGGCCTCTGGAAGCCCTGGATGGTTTGGATTGATGTGTTTTATGAGGTCTCACATTCATGCTTGGAATATGGCACATGGGTGAATGGATGAAGAGAGGTTTTGCTTATCCATTCTAGGATTGGGTGCAACATGGAAGTCCCATCCGGAGTTTGGATTTTGTATCATTAATGAAAAGTTATTTCTCCTTTTATTTCTATGAGTATTATGATGGATTATATGTGGTATATATGACTGTGATTTCATTGATATTTCTATCCCCATTATGTTGGTTATGTATGTGTTTTATAACAACAACCATGTGTGGCTCTCATGATGTTTTTACTTGTAATTGAATTATTAATGTATCTATGACCTAATGGATGGAATGGAAGATGATGTGTTGAGGCATCAATGATTCTTAGTGATTCTCAGCTAGGTATGAGACCCCTATGCTCAGAACTCTTATTTACACCTGTAGATTACATATTCAGGATATGTTTGATGAAATGCATGTCATGGCTAGTAGGGGTCGAGTGAAGGTCTTGAACAAGTATTTGCTTTAGTACTGTCATTTCCATGTTATTTTACTGATAAGAAGAGATGGTTCAATTCTTGGCAGTGACCTGGGCTCTCGGCCTGACAAAGTGGCTCAAATCTCGGAATCGTTGGCATATCACTGACAAATTAGGTCTCTGGTCACTAGCAAGTAAGCCTATGAGAGTGAATTTTAGTTTCTTGACGCTATCATGCCTACAACATGAGAGAGATCGAGGCTTAAGTTGTCCAAACATTCAGTGGGACCCAAGGGCAAGCTGTCTAGAGTATTGGATTGGTTCCTGAGAGTCTTGTAGTTGATATTGAATGTTTGTATGGTGTGTTTCCATTGGTTGCACTTGCTTAACATGACTTAGGAGGTCTAGTCATATCATAGTGGCCTCTCATCGCATGTTTACCTCGGTTGGTTGGTTGCTTGGGTAGATGTGGGAAGAGGGTGCTACAGAGTGGTATCAGAGCATGGTTCACCCCTCGAACTCAATGGGCTATGTGTTGGTCATGCATGCATGTTAATTTCATGTGTTTCTCTCACACTTGCATTCAATGTGCTTATTTCATTTGCATGATGTTGTTCATGGTTGAAGTGATCTCGTCATTTGAAACTTCATGTTTTGTTGTGGAATGCATCGTCATGAGTATATGACTGATTACATATCGATTTATGTCACTTACATGTATCGTTGTAGTATGATTCGTTACATTATTATATGCTCAGTTGCATGTATCATTCTTGTAGGTTTGATTTCAAGTATCGTGCACCCATGCTTGATCAAACGTGTTTAGGCATATGTGTGGATGGTTATGCATCACTGATTCATGTTCATGTTTGCCTATGGTCAAGTGTATAGTGACTCAATGATGGTGGTTTTCATGCATGAGGTTGTGGTGTGTGTTGTTATTGAGATCATGCATTGATGACTAGACCCTAGCTAAAATGATGGTTGCATGGTCATGTGCTTATGTGTTAGGTCCCTATAATACTAGTGATTCCCCTATTACTATTGTCGTTGTATCCCTTATTGTTATTATTGTGCCCCTATTATCCCCATATTGTTATTATTGTGCCCCATAGAATCCCTCTATTGTTATTTTTGTGCCTTTATATTATTATTGTTAGGTCGGTTTGGTTATATTGTGACCCCTTAGACTATATATAGAAAGGAGCATTTGAATCATCCAAGAATTGTTCATTTGTGTAATGTAAAGGAGGTTGTCCCCTCAAATGGTTGAATTCTAAGACGTTGATCTATCTTTTATATATTTTTGTGGGTCGGTTCCATAACATTTAGTATTAGAGCTTTGGATTCTAGGGTTTCACTACTCCAAACAGGTCATCGTGGAATTTTCACTATAACTTTTTTCTACGACGTTTCAAAAGCTAAAAAAAACCCATTTGAGACTAAATCTCATTGAACCTTTGGTCCGAATTTAATATTTTGTCTTGCTATATTTTTGGAGATAAGATCTGAGGAGGTTAGGGTTTTTTGCAAGCTCCAAAATATCATCTAAAACAGGTTATTGTTGAATGTTCACTATAAATCTTTCGCTATGAAGTTTCAAAAGCTATAAAAAAGAAACCATTTGAGAAGAAATTTGTCTAAACCTCGGCTCCGAATTTCAGATCCCGTCTCTCTATGTTTGCAGAGATATAATCTGAGGAAGTTAGGGTTTTTTCATACTCCCGAATTACATTCCAAACACATCACCTTGGAAAAATCGTCATAACTTTCGCTCTGAGAATAAGATTGAATTTTCGTAATAATTTACAGAAATAGGACCGATTCTAGTTTGTTTGGGTATCATTTTCAGAACTTAAGGTTGAAATAGTGACGCATGAAACATCGTACAAGTTTTCTCTATTGAACTAGTCTATACTCGAGTCATCATGGGAGATTTGGCATAACTTTTCATTAGAGAATCCAGTGTTGATCAGACTTGTGGGGTTAGAAAGATTACTCAGAGGGTAATCGTAAGAAGCAATTTCAGACTTGGGAGATCCAAAATTACATAGATACATCATATTCAATATCGAACTCCTACAAAGTGAAAAAAGGTGTGTAGCTTTTTTTTAAAATTTGGCATAAGCTTGGTTTGAAAAATTAGTTTGAAGGAATTCAAAGGGCATAGTGAAGCATTATTATCGGTAATTGATGCACCAAAGAATGAAAATGGAAACACCTAGTAAGCAACCTAAAATCTCTAGCATGACTCATGAATAAGAGGAAGAAATGCAACATAATATATCAAAATTACAAGACCAAGTGCAACAAATTTCACTCGCACAAAATGTAACAGAAAATAAGATGGATGGTTTAAAGAAAGATGTAGAAGCTAAGATGGATGGTTTAAAGAAAGGCATGGAAGCAAATATGGATGGTTTAAAGAAAGGTGTAGAAGCTAAGATTAATGACGTGGAAGCTAAGATGGACGGCCTGGAAGCTAAGATGGATGGCATGGAAGCTAAGATGGATGATTTAAAGAAAGGCATGGAATATTTGCAGACATATTTGAAGACAGATTTGACAAAGTTTCTACAACAAATGATTACTATTGGTGAAAGGGTAGTAAAGGAAACTCATGATGAGATCAAAATAAATGTTAATCATGATTTCATAGACTCTAACATTGGATTGAAGAGCCTCCATGTTCCAAAGATCGATATGAGGAAGTTTGATGGCAAGGATCCCGGAACATGGATACTACAGATGGAGCAATTTTTCGATCTCCATAATGTGCAAAACACACAAAATGTACACATTTCAACTTTATATTTGGAACCAAATTAGTTTATATGGTATCAATGGCTTTGCTCTCGTAAACAAATTGTCACTTGAGCTATTTTTATGGATGAAATCATAGCACATTATGACGATACAAAAAGCAACACTTTTTTTAGCCAATTGATAAATCTCAAACAAAAGGGTTCAATGATGGAGCACATTGAGGACATCTAAAAATTGAATATAAGGGTAAAAGATATTCCAGAGGAACATAGGATTGATGTGTTCATAGGGATTTTAAAATATAACATCCAACATGAGGTTCACCTTTAGGAACCAGATTCATTGGAGAAGGCATTCAGGTTGGCAAGAAAAATGGAAATAAAAATTATGGCAACAAGGAAACCTACCACTCACAATCATAAAGATGGAAGTGTTACTTCCCCTAGCCATCCACAACCTACAAGGTTGACACCACAACAATTGGATGAAAAAAGAGAAAAAGGGTTTTGTTACAGTTGTGATAAAAAATACACTAAAGGTCATAAGTGTGCCGAGAAGAAATTATTTTGCATATATTGTGAAGAGGAGGAAGAAAAGAAACAAGATACATCAAAAGAAGAGGATATACACCATGAAAAAACCCTAGAAAAAGAAGAAATGTATCCAACCATATCTTGTAATGCATTGGCTGGAATTACCACTCCTCAAACTATCAAGATAGAAGGGCATATCAAGAAGAAAAAGGTAATAGCGTTGATTGATTCGGGAAGTACCCATATTTCTATTCATTGTAAGTTAGCCAGGGAATTGAATTTCTTCCTATATCTAACATTAGAGTGTCAAGTGATGGTTGCAAGTGGAGGAACCATAAATTACTCAAGAAACTGCCATAATATAAGGCTATCCATGGGAGAATATGTATTGAATATCCCAATGCTTTCCATTCCAATGGGTGGTGCTGATATTGTACTAGGAGTCCAATGGCTACAATCCTTGGGTACAATAGATTTTAATTTTCAAGAACTTTTCATGAAATTCTCTTCAGAAGGAAAGGAAGTTGAATTAAGCGGTATTGCAGGGAAACCGGGAAAGATAATCATCTCTAACGAAATGACAATGTTTCTAAAGAAAGAACAACGAGGCATAATTGCACAATTATGTTCACTATAGGTTCCCACATCAAAATCATCCAGATCTCCAAAAAGTCTTGGACAATCATTCCAAGGTATTTGAGGCTACCAAGGCCTCCCACTTATTCGTGATCATGATCATGCTATTAATTTGATTCCAGGAAGTGTTCCTCCAAACATCGGGCCTTACAGATACCCCTATATCCAAAAGAGTGAAAGTGAGTGTATGGTTGTAGAAATGCTAGAGGCTGGTATAATTCAACCTAGTCAAAGTTCTTTCTCTACTCCAGTAGTATTGGTTCACAAGAAGGATGGATCATGGCGCATGTGTTTAGATTAGAGGGAGCTCAACAAGCTCACTATTAAAAATAAATTTCCCATTCCTATCATTGATGAATTATTGGACGAATTGCATGGATCAATTTACTTCACCAAGTTGGATGTTCATTCAGGATATCATCAAATTAGAATGAATACTGAAGACATTCCAAAAACAACATTTAGAACTCATGAGGGTCATTATGAATTTTTGGTCATGCATTTTGGCCTTACTAATGCACCTTCTACGTTTCAAGGTTTAATGAATTCCATTTTCAAACCCTCCCTTAGAAAATTTGTGTTGGTATTTTTGATGATATACTAATCTACAACAAGTCTTGGAAGGATCATGTCCAACATGTTGACATGGTGCTGAAACTATTGGAGGAGAAACCATTATATGCAAAAATCTCCAAATGTTTCTTTGGAGTACAAGAGGTGGAATATCTGGGTCATATTGTATCTCATAAAGGTGTTAAGGTAGACCCTAGCAAAATTCAAACCATTAAGGAATGGAAAATCCCCACATCCATAAAGCATCTACAAGGATTTCTCGGGTTGACAAGGTATTATCGCAAGTTTGTTAAGAATTATCGGAGAATAGTAACACCTCTAACAACGTTATTAAAGAAAGATGCATTTTCATGGACTCCAGAAGCAATGAAGGCCTTTGAACATCTTAAAGAGGCAATGTGCCAAGAACCAATCTTAGTTACACCAGACTTCACAAAAACCTTTATTGTGGAATGTGATGCCTCAGGAAATGGAATTTGTATTGTTTTAATGCAAGAAGAAAGATCCGTTGCTTTCAAAAATCATCCAATCAAAGGAAAGATTTACACAAAGCTATTTATGAGAAGGAAATGTTGGCAATACTACATGCAATTAAGAAATGGTGACCCTACCTAATGGGAAGATCTGCAAGTAAAAAATAAGATCATGCATAGTCTTAAGTACTTTATAGACAAAGATTATCTTCAGAGAAGCAACAAAATGGGTCAAAAAGATGTTGGGTTATGACGTTTTGAAATCATCTACAAAAAGGGAGCAAAAATGTTTGTGGCAGGGATGCACTCTCAAGAAAGGATGAGGATGTGGAAGCATTTCTTTGTGCCATTTCTATTATCCAACCAGATTGGATAAACAAAGCAAGGGATGAATGGAAGAATGATGAGGAAGTATGGGCACTCATTCAAAAGATACAACAAGATCCCAGTACATCTGATACATTTAGCTAGAAAAATGATTCATTATGGTACAAGGATCAGTTATACATATGTAAAAATTCCCAACTCAAACAAAAGATTCTTAGGGAATTGCACACCTCTCCCTTAGGAGGGCACTCAGGATCTCTAAAAATCTATCACAGGGTTAAGAAGGATATTTTTTGGGATGGCCTTAAATCGGATATTCAAAAGTTTGTGGCGGAATGTTTGGTTTTCTAACAAAATAAAGTTGAAACAATTAAGACCCCAGGACTATTAAAACCTTTATCCATTCCAAGCCAATGTTGGGAGGATGGATTTTATCACAGGTTTACCCAAGTCCGAAGGAAAGAGCGTTATCATGGTGGTAGTTGACAGACTTACCAAGTATGCACACTTTTGTGCATTATCTCATCCATTTGAAGCGAGTATAGCTTCTACTGGATTTATGGAAATAATTCAAAAGATACATGGAAACGCAAAGATTATTGTAAGTGAAAGAGATCCAATTTTCACTAGAAATTTTTGGACATAATTATTTTCTTGTCTTGGTACTCAGTTAGCTCATAGCTCACCTTATCATCCTCAATCTGATTGGCAAACTGAGATAGTAAAAAAATGTTTGGAAGGATATCTTCGTTGCTTTGTATCTGATAAACAGACACAATGGATCAAATGGTTGCATCTGGCTAAATGGTGGTATAACACTTCCTTCCATACTACAACAAAAATGACCCCATTTATGGCTCTTTATGGATATCATCCACCATCCATCACATCATATTTAAGAGAAAATTCTAAGGTTCAAGCAGTGGAAGATCACATCGAGCATTAGCAACAAGTTCTCCAACTCTTCAAGGATAACCTCACCTTGGCACAAAATAGAATGAAACAATAGGCAGATCAACATCGCAGCGAAAGAAGTTTTGATGTAAGTGATTGGGTATTCCTACGGCTACAACTAGATAAAAAAATGTCCCTCAAGCAAGCTAAGAAGGATAATAAATTATCACCAAAGTATTATGGCCCGTACAAGGTGTTGCAAAAGATAGCTACTATGGCATACAAATTGGAGCTTCCTACGGCTTCCCAAGTGCACCCAGTTTTCCATGTTTCACGCTTAAATAAGGTTATAGGTGACAAGCTTCCAGTTCAAACAATATTGCCAGAACTTGATGAGGAAGGAAAAATCATATTGGAACCTGAAGTAGTCAAAGAAACAAGAACTCGACAGCTATGAAATCAATCAATTTCAAAGTATCTCATCAAGTGAAAGAACTTACCTGTTGAAGATTCCACATGGGAGGATGAGTATTTTATACAGAAGCACCCAGAACTACTCAAGCGTTGAGGAAGAGGGGCATGTTAGGTCCCTATAATACTAGTGATTCCCCCATTACTATTGTCATTATATCCCTTATTGTTATTGTTG
>APFE030337567.1:0-11885 GCA_000404065.3 Pinus taeda | reverse complement strand
ATATTATCCTCCTTGTCAAGCCTCATACCTCTGCTCTTCATGTCAAACTTCAAAAAGAGAGAAAGTCACTTAAAAACATGTTTATCTCTGGGTACGCAGGTTCTCTCTACCTTGCCTACGTGTACGCATCCCAAACACACTGTGCCTACATACTTGTACACTCTGTAAGCCAAAGGATGGGTGCGTACCCCTGTAAAGGTCAAAAGGCGCGAGTTTCATCTTTAAAAAGTTACTTGTGGTCACTTCTAGAGCCTTCTAGAAGAATGTTTGATGTGTATTGAGCGCCTCCAGATGGTTCATACATCCCTATGATAGAGGAACTTATCCCATCAAGAGAGGAGCTACCCCATCCAAAAGAGGGAGTATCCCATTGATGTTGGAACTGAATAACTTCCTCTAGAACACTATAAATACACGCATTGGGCCAGAGGAGGGAAGGTTAAAAGCTGAACATTCCAAAGGGTAAATGCTGCTGGAATTAGGACTTCCGTTGTTAACTTGTGAGGAGAGATTACCATCCTTTCTTGTTGCCATATTGGAAGTGGGTGAGCTTGTCAAAGTAGAGGAAATCTCTTGTTGGACCCTGGGAGGAGCTTGCACAACACCAAGGCTCAGGTTGTAATGGTTCCTTTTTTGTTTACTTAATACAAATAAGTCCATTCTTCTCAATGATTTGTTGTTAATGAATTATTTCATGTACTCCTTGGTCTATGTGATGAATATGCTTTGTTTTATGATGAATATTCAGGTGTTATGTAATCGTTTGCTTTGTTAGTGTATGCAGGTCTTAAAGTGAAGGAGGAGCTCATCTGGATCAGCAAGGCTGGACTGCTACAACAAGCGTTGGACCTAAGGTAAGATCGGAAAACACTTGATTTCTCATAGAATAATGTATGTTTAGAGAAGGATTGCTCTTGTTTGGTTTGTTTGTCACTAGAGAGTCTTAGACTCCTAGGGAGGTTAGGTTTGTCCGCAAAAATAACTCTTTCCGCATGACAATCCATGATGAAAATAAAAACAATAAAATCATTTACTACTCCTTCCATCCCTCATCATCTCTTCTTTTACATGAAGACACCTATCCAAACTAGCTTGATCATCAAATTTCTCTTGTTCATACATCTTTAGATTTACGATCATATGACTCTTTCAACTTGAGTAACCTTCTTGTTGAAGTTGAAAAATCTGGTCATGTCAATGACAGAGGTGGCTACCATACGGTGAGTAGTGATCTTAGTGAAACTAGTGGTAGCAGTTGTCCTCACACCATGCATGATCTGATTCAATCTTTACATGGTTATGTCAGGATGTGATTTTACAATCCTTGAAAGTTCCAGGACTTTTTGGGAAGTCGAGGCACTTCAACTTCTGTTGATGGTTATATCAAGATCTCACAACTCTATTAAGCCCCTCAAACTAAGTCAGATCTAGTTTCTCTCACACAATCCTTCTCTTTACATGGTTTCACTCAATATAAATCTCTTTATGAAATATGTTTGGTATCTCAGATGCAATCTTTCAAACATTTGAGATTTGACTTCTGATCAGATTCAAGAATATTCTTAAGTTGATCCATCTTCATGCAAATATCTCACATCAAAATCGAGTTTGGAATGTGTATCTCTCATAGAGTCATGGAATTGTGAAGTTGATAATTTCAAAGACTATCCTTGGCTGAAGGGATCATGCATATCAGATTCATTTCTTAAAATTCAGCTTCTAGTTTTTCTTGTGAATATTGTATTGCAAACCTTTCCCTTCTTCGCACCAGAAATCCTATTGAGTGATAATGAATGCACAAGTTATCGTGCAGGTCAAACTCTTCTCCACTCATTATATCTTGACTAGTCTCATATGTCTATGGTGTTGTAATTCCTTTTAAGTTATTTTGATGATTGCAATGCTTGCACAATTTTTCTCCATTTACAGGAAAATAGTGTGTCACATTCGACATGCAAGGAAGTTGGTTCTATTTCTGGAGCATTCGCAAAGCTATTCAAATTGATTTATCTTTGTTAATTACAAGCTAGGAATTTGATGCTTTAATCATCCCATCTGATCATGATTTTGTCTCTGATGACTGTCATTTATCTTATCATTTTCTGATCAACACATCCAATGAAATTTGTCCTACACCCTTCGATATTTATGATTTAACATCACACTATTCGAGTATTTGTCAAGTGGTTGAGGCACTTCCACACTTGATGACGGTTATGTCAAGGCTGCATTGTCTTTACATGTCTGTTGAATATGATCAGATCTATTTATTCTCACAATATTATCATCATAATCCCGTGTCTCTAATTGAAAATTCATCATTTTAAAGATTTCGGGGTTTTCAAGAGGATTATCATGAATTTTTCAATCCAATCACTAAATGCTTAGAGAAATCTTATTTACAAAGCTCTATCACAAATAACAAGTTTCGATGTTTCCTTGTGCTTACTAAGGAGTTCATTGTTGATAAAGACATATTCACAAGATTCTTTAGAGGTTTGTTTAATGATGGTTCTCATCGAAAAGGTGAGAATGTAAACTGGTTAAAAGTGGTGGCTATGGCCTATCTTTTTGCTAACAGGAAAGACCTTAAAAAAATTGTGAAAGTTATTTAGGTTCTTATCTTTTCTGTTGTACATTACTTTACATCTGTTTTAATTGTTCGTATCCTTGTGGATGCAGGTCGGGAGCAACTATGGTGGCTACATTGGAAATTTTGTTATACGTGACCCAGACCTTCGAGTTGTGTAGATAAGGAATAGGCTTAGCTACATTCTAGTTTCCCCTGTATTGAATTCATCCTACACTTGCTTTTTATAGTCTTCATTTGTTTTCTAACTTTTTTCTCGTGTTCTATTTTGTCTTTGGTTTTGTTACATTTTTGTGTGTTGTCTTTTCTCATTTTTTTTAATAAGAATTTACATGAAGGTTGTTCCCATTGGCTTAAAAAATAATGTGGAAAAATAGAAAAGGAATTTGTGACACTGTAACATTGGTTAACTCTCCATCCTACTTCCTTGCCTTGCTTACACCTTTTAGTCAATGATGTTCTGATGTAAAATACGATCCTTGTGCTAGGAAAGCCTTGTGTCGAACTGTGATCTCCATGCATATTATGGAAAACCTCATGCATACACTCGTCCTTTATATTTTGGTCTTTTCAGAATGATTCAATCAAGTAGAGAAGGGAAAAGGGAAAATCTAAATGAGAAAACCAATATCAGAGATCTTATATATGCTTCTCTGAAGGGACAACCTCTCCTGCTTCTCTTCTACCCATGAAATAAATAAGTGTCAATGCACATTCCTATATAAAAAAAAAAATAAGTTGAAAGAAGATAAAGGCTTCTTGTGCAAAGAGGTGAAGAAAGCAACTCAATTGAGGTACTCTACAGGCTCGCTGGTAGTGGAGAAATGTTTCCGTTCCTGAAGTGATTATGCTGGGGTATTGTCCAAGCTTCCTAGCAACATAGCAACACCAAAGATGAAAAACTACACTCTGAAAATCTAAATCTCATTAACTTCATTAACCTTTCCTGATTCGAAACATTGTGTGATCATTGACCTTATGTTTGTTTTTAACCGAGTAAAGGAATGAAGGGGACTATGTTTATGCATTGGGTGAATGGGTAATCCATGGTAATCTCAACAATGAATCAATACTCCTTGAATAATTAGACCCTACACGAAAGAATTGACCAAGGTAGAGAAGTTGGAGTTCTACCAGTGTGTGGCCAAGTGTTGTTTCTGCGAAAAACACCCTCCAAAATTTTACCTACACTCAAATTTTGAAGCGTATTGTGGATATCATGATCAGTCACTCCATATTCACTTCTTGGTCAATTGATGCTTTTGAGCTCCCTTCTTGGATTGGAAGTGTCGAAGTCACTTTCTCACACATGATCAGTCTGTAACAAGTGCATGAGCACATTATTTTATGCAAGGTTGAAATAGCATATCATGGTCTATAAAAACTATGCATGTGTGATTTCCGATCCATGTTGACAGTCAGTGCACACTAACATCGACAATTTCTCACTTATAGCTGCATTTGTACTTCCATTTCAGTGAGTTTGGCAAATTGATGCTTCCTGCACCTTTGATCTCACAAGTGTCATTTTCATGTTTTTGGGTGTCTCTTTCACTTGCTTTCCCTTTAATTTGTGTCATTTTCATGTTATTTTCACCCCGACATGTGTTGTTTTAACTGTCGTTCACATATCACAAGTGTCGTTCGCACTTTCATTTTCATATAATACATGTTGTCTTCTTGCGTGGGATTTTTCACTTATTGTAAAGTGGATTTTTGGTTTGTTTCAAGGGAAAATATGTGTGACAATGAGTTTTTCTTATCATGTAGACATATTCCACACTCATTTGAAAATTTTCATGCACTATCACACAAGTGTCGTCATTTTCATCGCAAAGTGTATCTTTAGTGTCACACTTGGAATGGCTTGTCGCAATGTTGTTGCATTGAGGAAATTATGTTGTTCATGTGTTCTAATGGTTCTGTGTTGTGTCTTCAAGTGAACTAAGTGTGTGATCATGTTCAATTCTTGCTTTTATTCAACTTGGTCCCACTGATCCAACACTTAGTCAAAATTGGAAAAAACTCTCGACTAAGCCACACAACTTCATCCAGCCCTCCTAACCTGCGCACATCACAGTCTCAGTCCTCAAACATCAACCTTCTCTCTTAACACTGTGAAATGTGTGGTCTCTACCTCCTAGAACTGCACATTTCGTAACCTTAGTGCTCAAGCCTAGCCCCTGAGTCCCAGAACTGCATAATATTTCTTCCCATCCAACCCATTACTGCACATTATACAATCTCAGGCCCCAAGTATCAGCCTTGATCTCCTAAACTATGCAATCACCTAACCTCTTATCCTTCCAGTACTGCGCATTTCATAATTTCAGTGCTCAAACCCTAACTTTGGCCTCTAAAACTACACAATACAACCCTCCATCCTAGCCCAAACTATGCATTGAACAATCTTTGAGCTCAAGCCTAGCTCTTGAGCTGCACAATTGTGCAATCGCTAGGCCTTCTCTACCTTCCAAAACTATTCAGTTGGTTGAAACATTGCAAAACCTCTTATCCCAAATCACTGAGTCCCAAAATTGTGCAATATTCCTACCCAATCCAGCCTAAAATGTGCATTGTGCAATCTCAAGGCTCAAGCTTCACCCCTAGTTGGTTGAGTTGCAGAATTGCGTAGACACTGAATCTCTTCCTCACCGTGCAACCCAATTCTGACACAATCAGTGGATCAACATGCATCATCTGAGACTAAGGATTTATCAGATTGATGTATTCTTGTCATGAGTGGATTGAAAATTCATGTAATATATCATGCTATGACAAGATGAAGAAGAAGGAGATGGATAAAGACAACATTCTAGAAGACACATATGGAACTGAAGCAATAAGATGATCATGAGGCGAGAAGATGAAGGAATACTAGATTACAACAAAATATCAAATATTAGGACTGCTTGAAGACTACATCTGATTCACAACCCTTTGGATGGTGGATATGAAGAACAAAGCATATCTCTCATGAAGGTGAAGCATTGCACATCTCTTGTTTAAGACAAAGGAGAAGCAAAGAATGGCTTGACATTTCCATGTCATTATGTTGTCCATGTTAGCAGTGTCATTTCAAGTCTTGTCATTAATTGTCATATGCACATCATTATGGTAGATTATGTAATTATCTATTCAAAATGTATTGTAAAGTGGAATTCCAAAGGACATGTACAAAAAATGAAGAGTCATGTAAAGTTGAAAAATCATAGGAAGTTAAAAAGTCATGAGGGTAGTCAAAGAGTGACAAGGGAGGCAAAGCATCACCCTATTGGTTATATATACACCCTCATTATATGATAAAAGGACATTTCACCTTGGCTCCTCCCGCAAGGAATTAGAGAGACAAGTTAGTTATTTTGGGGAGCAAGGAGTGGCTCCAACAATCCATTATTGGGGCTAGTGGTGTTCATTGTATACATGTGTCTTATGAATTTTATTTAATATCATAAGCCTCATGGCCAACACATTCTTCCTACATGGATTATGAATATTTGTAAGACTATTATGTGGATGTTTGTAATTCATGTTTTCTTTCATCTGTGCTAAAGTAGTTGAACTATTTCGGTTATTTTAGCACTTGTCATATTGAGGATGTGTTGTAATGGTTATTATAACTGTCTCATCCTTGTGGAATATTCCGTTGGATGTTAGACAAATGTTTCTTGCTTATAATAGTTGGAATGACCATCACACCTTTCGAAATATTTAGTTGGATGTTAGACGGATATTTTCTATGTGTGTATGTGTGTCTACTAGGATGGTACTATTACCTATCTCCTAGAGTCTCACTTTCCTTTTCCTCCAGAGTAGAAGAATATTGATACACATACAATTGAACACTCACCAAGAATACTCACTTGCAAATCCAAGATTATATATTCATTACTCTCTTGTGTTGTATTATGTAGCCAAGGCAAGCCTATAAGATATCCCAAATGGGGCTCCTAATCCAAACGGTGTGAGGTCTAACTGGTACTTCACATCAGGGATACCCGTTTGGTTGATGGATTTTTAGCACTATCAATAGCATGGTGATAAGACCAGGGGCTATCTCCTGTCAGGCGGGCCCGTGAGCCCATTCCCTCCCCCCAACTCCACTAACACATGTATTTAAATATAAAGAACATACCATATATGTCAAGAGACATGTGTGTGGCATAGCGGTGATGTGTTACACTATTGTACTAGAGGTTGAGGGGTTGAACCTCACTAAGTCCCTTCAGCCTTTTTAACAAATTTTCACTAACAAGAATGCACCACGTGGCAGCCTGTGATTGGCCACCTACAAAGCACACCAACCAATAAGAATGCAACACCCCAACTTGTACAGTGATACCAAGTGGCATCACAAAATTGGTCCATAATGCCTAGTTTACTTTTACAATCACCTATTGTCATCAATGTACGGTTTTCCCAGTCAACATCCCAATCAACCCTACAAGTTGACTTTTTAGTTGTTGGGCAAAAAATTCAGAACATCATAACTCTCTCATACAACGTAGGAATGAAGCAATTCAAGTGGGATTGGATTCAATATGAATAAAAATACAATCTGGCACAAATTTCAAGAGATTTCGAGAAATTTTTTTTTGAGACTATTTTTTTATCTCTAATCAATGACTTTTTAAATATGTCAACATATTTCTCCTTAGTTGTAATGTAAAATAACAACATAATTCTCCTCTACACACATTGCCACAAATGATGATATTAGATATCAATGTGCTTGGACTTGTCATGAAATACTAGATTCTCGGAGAGCTTAATGCAACACTCATTATCATAATATATCATTATTGGATCCATCTCTTGAATGAAAATTCCAACAAGTATTTTCCTCATCCATAAAGCATCACATGTTGCTTGAATTGTAGCCATCTATTCAACCTCTACTGAGTTGAGCACCACATACCTATGATTACTCTTGTACCAATAAATAGTTGTGGACCCAACACTAAAGGTAACATCTGAACTAATTTTCCTATCTAATGCACTCCCTACCCAATTTGCATCATTGAAGACTTGAAGCTTCACTCCCTTTGTCCTTTTTTATGACAATCCATACTTGGTAGTGCCTATGAGGTATTGTAACACATTCTTTATTTCCTTCCAATACAAATTGGTAGGCCTCACCATAGCTTGAATCAACTAGTTTACTACATAGCAGATGTCGGGCATTGTGTTCACAAGATACATTAAAGACCCCACAAGCTACCTATGAATGGTAGCATCAACCTCTTCACATGAAGTGGCATTCTCCTTCCTCTCGTTTGTAGATAGAGGTTTCCATGGGCTTACAACTCTCCATGTGAAATATTTGAAGTATTTCAAAGGCATATTTCCCTTGAGACACAAACAATTCACCATCACCTTTCGATACTTCTAGCCCAAGGAAGTAATGCATTAGGACCATGTATTTCATCTCAAATTCCCTTGAAAAATAATCTTTACAGGAGCATATCAGTTGCTCATCACCAGTCAATATTAGATCATCAACATATTAAACAAGAATAAGAAACTTACCATCTACCACAATGTGATGAGGTTCGAATTTTCTTTAGTTTGGTGAAGCCCAATCCATTTAGATAACCATTGTTCTGAGTGTACCATGCTTAAGGAGCTTGTTTGAGACCATATAATTCTCTCATGAGTCTACACCAGGTCTACAATGCTCTCAAAGTAGATCTACAGATTTTTTCTTACTCATCCAACTCATTGCACCTCCAAATAGGTTAAACACATACCCACTTGTAGATCTTCTCTAATTCATATCTCTAGCCCAGTCCACATTAATAAAGCCATGGATATCCAAAATTCTGTCCAATCTCAGTCTTCCTTGGTAGCACAAACCATAATCACTAGTGCCACGCAAAGACCTGAAAACCCGCTTCACTATTGTCCAGTGTTCCTTCCTTGGTTTTGACATAAACCTGCTCAATGCTCCCACTACATGTGCACTGTCTGGTCTAGTACATACCATTGTATACATCAGGCTATTGAATATACTTGCATATGGAACATGGGACATGTCCTTTTCCTCTTCTTATGTCTTGGGACATTGTTCAATAGATAACTTCACATCTATAGGAATAGGAACCTTCACCAATTTACTGTCCTACATATTAAACCTCTGCAATATTGTCTCAACATACTTCCTATGGTTTAACCATAGCTTCCTGTTTTCCCAATATCTTTTAATTTCCATGCCCAAAATATAGTTTACAGAACCAAGATCTTTCATGTCGAATTTGCGGGATAATTGGGTCTTCAAATCCTAGATAATTTCTTTGTCACTTCCAACCAACAACATATAATCCACATACAAGACTAGATAAATAACACGATCACAAATTAATTTAAAATACACATAGTGATCTGCTTTACTTCTAGTGAGGCCAAGTCCCCATATAAATGTATCAAATTTTTGATACCACATCCTTGCTGATTGTTTTAACCCATACATAGACTTCTTTAACTTGAATACCAATTCTTTCTTACCCTTCACCGCAAAGACTTTAGGTTGCTTCATGTAGATCTCCTCTTCCATATTCCCGTGAAGAAATTTTGTCTTCACATCCATCTATTCTACCTCAAAATCAAAAGTAGTAGCAATAGAAAAAAGTAATCTAATAGAGGTTACCCTTGCAACAAGAGAAAAAATATCACCAAAATCAATTCCTGACACCTGGGAATAACCTTTTGCTATCAATTGAGCTGTGTATTTCTCCACCTTTCCTTTTGCATTTGCCTTCTTCTTGAACACCAACTTTCTGCCAATGGGTTTCCCTCAAGCTGGCAACTCCACCAGATCCCAAGCCTCATTTTTGTGCAAAGATTCCATTTCATCATCCATGGCCTCTCTCCAAAGTTTTCGATCCTCTAAATCTACTACTTACTTCACCGTTCTAGGAACATCATTAGTAATAGATAAACCAAAATTTGAATAGAAAGTAGATGGACTATACCTTTCTCGTTGCCTTCTTTCTCAAACTGATCTTCTCACACCCAAAGTTTGTGGCTCTTCATCTTCAGATTCCTCTCTGCTGTAGAGTTTGATTCTTCCTCCTTAAGCTCAAACTCTATCTTCTCAGGTTCCTTTGGATGGACTTCATGTTTAATAACATCTTTCACCTATCTGAACACCACATCTCGGCTGGACACAACCTTCCCTGTTACTGGGTTCCAAAGCTTATAATCCTTTAAACCATCCTTTTACCGTATAAAGATGCACTTTTCAGATTTTTTATGCAACTTGGTTCTTTTCTCCTTTGGAACATGTACATATGAATCACACCCAAATACCCTCAGATGTGACATTGAGGGTTTCCTACCAGTCCATGCCTCTTGTGGAGTCTTATCCTCCAACGCTGATGAAGGTGATTTGTTGACCAAGTAACATGTTGTCTCCACCACCTCTGCCCAAAAATCCTATCCTAACCCAGCACCACTGAGCATGATTCTTGCCCTTTCCATCAACGTCTTGTTCATTCTTTCTGCAACTCCATTTTGCTCAGGTGTATATGGAGTAGTCTTCTGCCATGTTATACCACACATATTACAAAATTCTTCAAATTCCTTACTGCAAAACACTCCACCGTTTTCTATCATCAACACCTTTATCTTCTTCTCTGTTTAGTTTTCCACTAGAGCCTTAAATTCTTTAAACCTATCAAAGACTTCAAATTTCTTCTTAAGGAAATATATCCATGTATTCCTTGAGAAGACATCTATAAATGATACATAGTACACAAAATTACCCAGTGATGGAACCTTCACATGTCCAAACACATCACTGTGCACAAGCTCTAATATATTTTTTGCCCTCTTACCACTAGTGGGGAAACTCACTCGATTCTGCTTCCCATATACACAATTTTGATAGAAATCAAAACCAAATAACTATTAGTCATACCTTATACCATACCTTTACCATGAAGTATTCGAAGGCCCTTCTCTCCAATATGTCCAAGCCTTTGATGCCATAGCATGGTCTTTTCTCTAGAGACCACTAGATTTTCTACTCCACTTTTAGGAACCATAGAACTGTTGCACCCATCAATAACAATGCTACCTTGTAGCTTTTATAGAGTTCTAATCCGAACTCCCCACATCAATACCAGTTCTCGCCAAACCATCTTGCAAGTATCTTTCTCGAACACTATTTTTACACTTGCATCATCCAACTTGCTTACAAAAATCAGATTTCTGGCCAATGTAAGAATATGCAGAACATCTGGAAGTGTTCTAACCCTTCCACCATGCAACTTCAACTTTACTTTTCCATGAAAAATGATTCTAACCTTCCTGTCATCCCCCAGGAAGACATCGCCACCATCATATTTCTCATACTCGCAAAACCACTCTTTATGGGGAGTGAAGTGAAAGGATACACCTGAGTCAATCAACCATGCCTCATGATCTACATGTGTACTTGAAGAAGCCAAGTACACATCCCCACCTTCATCTGAGGTGGTTTTCACCTCTGCAAAAGGAGCATCATTAGATCCCTTTCCTCTCTTGGGAGATTTAGATTTACATTCCCTTTTGTAGTGCCCTGACTTTCTGCATTTCCATCACGCCACCTTTATAGGTTTTCTTGGAGATTTAAATCTCCCTCGAGATTTAGATCTCCCACTCAATGACTTATTTTTGTTTATGTTCTGGGATTGTCGTCGTACAGACAAGGAATCACCATTCTGGCTCTCCATATTTTTTCGTCTCATCTCCTCCATCAGCAAGGATGAGACTATTTCATCAAACTACAAGGTAGTTGCATTGCTACCTATTGAAATAACCAGACTATCCCACGAATCTGGTAGAGAACACAACAAAATAATGCACTTATCTTCATCTGAAATTTTAATATCAATAGATAATAACTGACTTACAATAGTATTAAATGCGTTCAGATGCTCTGTCACCGAGTCTCCGTATTTCATCCTCAAGTTATACAACTTTTTCTGTAGGAACAGTTTATTCACTAGAGACTTAGATTGGCAAAAAGTCCCTAAATTGTCCCAAAAATCCTTCGTTGTAGCTTCCCCTGATACATTCAACAATGTTTATATCAGTCTTTTGGATTAATCACATCGCTAGGATTTGGTCGACATTTCGAACTAATTAATGTGGTTCATCCTCAAGACAAGATGAACCACATTAGTTGGCTCGAAACGTTGACCAAATCCTAGTGATGTGATTAATCCGAAAGACTGATATCAACATTATGGATCACAAAAGTCTTAGATCTAACATTCAGCAATACTAAATATGAGACACACAATCATATTGT
>APFE030337561.1:85645-106987 GCA_000404065.3 Pinus taeda | reverse complement strand
CTATTTTTTTTTTTAAATATTTTAATTTTATTCGTTCGAACTGTAAATGATTTACTTGCTTTTATTTTTTTTTGTAATGATTTGATATATCATCCATTCATAAAATCTGAAACGTAGTGCATTAAACGCCATTTGAAAATTGTGGTATGATTAGTTTATTTTTTTGTTGTTGTAATTTAATAAGCTCGGAAATTTTTTAAATTTATTTTATCCAAATTTAAACCATTTTAACTTTCCAAACAAATCCTCATTCAAGAAACAATTCCAATTCGTTTTACCAAAAACAATATAATTAGTTAAAATCATTTTCACCGACAGCAAAATCTGTACGCAAATTCGTTGATTGGATGGCTCACAGCAAACTCGCACGTCATAATTTGTTTTCATTTATCATCCCTATCACAATTATATAGTAAATATATATATATATATATATATATAATATAGTATCTATATTATAATATATACTATATTATCTCTGATTCGAAATACTTATTTTTGATATTATTATATATATATGGTACGGTTGTCGGTTACTGTATTATTTGTGAAACCATAAAAACAATCTACTAACGTTTAGGTTGTCCATTTATCTAATTTTCACCTTTGAAACTTCAGACTCACTTTTCATCCATGTGAATAATTATAATAATTTTTTTGCATCTAGTGGTAATAAGGGTAATACACAATTTTTTCTTGAATTATCCAATTATAATTGTGTTTTATTGATAGTAATGCTTCTATTGTACTTGTTCGAAAATTATGGGGATATATGGAGAATATTGAGTTTTTCTTGGGTCAGTGTGGTTTCTTTTTTAGATTATCAATTTATAATTTGTTGTTTATTTATAATGCTATCTTGTTACTGTGTTTCGAACATTTTGGGTTTATTATGGAGATGGAGTGTTTTTTGCGGTTTTTCAGGTGTGGTTTCTTTTATCTGGTCATTGAGAAAAATTTTGACAATATTGCAAGATATATGGTGATTAGAATTATAAAAAATAATTGTATTCTTGAAGTTGTGAATTATATGTGAATTTTAACATAAATAATGAGTAAGTTTATTAAACCATTTAACTATAATAAAAGAAATCGATCAATAAAATAATTTAATGCAAAAGGTATTGAATAACTTCAGGATAGAAATAATCACTTGACCACATCATGAATACTACTTTATCTACGTCTATGGTAGAGTCCACCACATGTTTTATAGAAAAATGGGTCAAATTTCACACACAAAACTCAATCCACCCAGTCCACCCATACTCAATAAATTCAATAGTACAATCAACTACATGACAAATTCTCAGAGTAAAATGAGTAAAATGTGCCAATTTTGCAGATATCTTTATTATTTTTTACTTTCATTTAACTATATTTAAACTAAGCCACAAGGACGAGCTACTATGTAGCACTTTTATTTTATATTTTATTTCTACTCATCGTGCAATATTTGACAATAAAATATTAATTTTCACCAATAATAAGTTAATTAGAGGTGTCACATAGGAAGTGTTAGTGTTACGTGAGAACTAAGAAAACTAAAAACAAAAAAATAATGTCCATTTAATTTAAATATTTAAGTACGAGAGAGATGTTGTATTAAAGTATTAAATGAAAAAAATATGTCAGATCAATTCAAATATTTAGATTACCACAATAAATTAATATTATTTGATATATGTGCACATATAACATGAATTTGAATTTAAGACATCAAACAATTGGAATAAATTGAGGAAATCACCATCACAAATTCATCTTAACCTAGACTTTATCAAGGTTCAAGAGGTATCAAATCTCTTAAGGTGCAAACTTGTTTTAGAGTGAAAAACTTGAAAAAATATTATGAAGGGTTAAAATGGATTGACATTAGTTTTGTGTGTGTGTGAATTGAGATTATTTCGAGTGGTTGGGTGGAATGGTTGTTATCTACCCCATCCAGGCTCAAATCGTTGATAATGACATGGTGAGCTATAATGCCTTGATGATTCTTGTTGTAACAACTTCGTTCATATGAATATTATTGTAGTGGCTTCGAGCCTTGTGAACTCTTAAGTGAGTGTACCTCTAGGTTGGCTTAGTGCCAACCACCTCACTCTTAAGTGAGTATGTTGCCAGCATCTTGAAACACCTTGTAGGCAAAACAAACTCCTACATTAAGGATTCTTGCGACTTTTTAAAACTTGTCCAGAACGAGAAAGTGAAGCATTAGGACTTGGTTATTAGCTTTGATGTTGTTGCACTTTCTACCAAGATACCTCTAAATGATGATATTCAAATTGTCCATGAAGTCATTGATCCCACAACAACTTGACTTGTCAAAGTTTTCCTTTGTTCTACATTCTTCAACTTCCATGGTGAGTTTTATGAACAAGTTATTGGGGTTGTTATGGGATCTCCTCTATCACCAATTTTGGCAAACCTTTACATGGAAATGTTTGAGAAAAAAGTGTTTGACTCTTATCACTTAAAATCTAGCAAATGGAAAAGATTCATTGATGATACTAATGTTAAATGGAAAAATAGAAAATATGAACTCAATGAATTATTTGAACACCTAAATAGGATATCAGATGGCATCAAGCTTACTATGTAACTACATAATAATGATAGCATTCCCTTCCTTGAATTTCTTCTCACAATACATAATGATGGGACATGGGGTCATCATATTTTTATAAAAAAGACACACACCAATAGTTATCTCCATGTTGATTCCTAGCACTACCTTGATTAGGAGTTAGACCATCTTACCAGGGTCTTCAAGAAGCTTATATACAAAATCAAGGAAATTTCCATAGCCAAAGGGGAAAATGACCTCTTCTCCTCATAACTTAATACTTTTGGATAGAAAAGAACATCTCCCTTATATTCAAGGTGTTTTTGACAGGTTTGCCAAAGTCTTAAGAAAGAATAACATTTCTAATGTATTTAAACATGTACATACCATTAGACAGAGAGTGAAATCAGTTAAAGACTATATTGATCAACAACAAATGAAAGGATTTTACAACATAGTTTGTTCATGTGGGAAAAGCAGCATTGGAGAAATTGGACAATCCTTCAAAGCAAAAATGAAAGAACATGGGTTTGATATTAGAAACAAACATATACACACCTCAGTAGTTGTAGAGCACTCCAAAAATTCCAAACATCACATATGTTTAGAAGATGCTAAAATCAACACAAAAGAAACCATTACTTTAAGAGAAAATTTAGAGAGGCCTTGGAAATAATAAAGCATCTAAATAATCTCAACAAGGATGGTGGACTTGAAGTAAGAAAAAACTAGCTCCCCTTGATCTCTTATCAATTTTTTCATGCTAATCATGTTGACCATCCCTAATTTGATCTTCAACTTGTTTCCTCCAACCCTATCTAGGTTTGTCTGCTTGGTTCTTTCTTCTTGATTGAATTCCCCCTTTTCCCTCTTTTTTGTTGACTTTTCAAGTGCAATGGATACAAGCACAAAGTTGTGAAATACTAATAATTACTTCAAATGATGTAGATCTACTTTTAACAATTATGGTTTGTCATTATCAAATTACACTTTAAAAATTCTAAAACCATAAGGATAGTAGAGATCACAATGCACAAAGAGAAAACAAGATTTAATCTAGGAAAACCCACTTGGGGGGAAAACCCAACAATCTTTTCCTTAGAGAAATTTTTCATCTCAACAAGAGATACATCTAATGCAACTAGTCAAGTATGAGGTCAAATTGGCCTACAAACTATGATCAAACCTGGTGAAGAAATCATCTAGTCAAGTCAAGTCAAATCAAATCAAGTCAAATCAAACTTTTTCCCTCTTTGATCTGCCTAGGTTGAATTTTGGCCTCCCAGAATGTGCCCAGAAACTCGGCCTTCCCAAAATATGCTTCCCAAAACTACCCAAAAACACATGTGTGAGCTGGAAGGGAGAAAATTACACATGTGTGAGTTAGATAGATGATCTTCATCCTTCTTGTCCTTTGCTTGGATGCCCATAAGATGTATTTCTTTTGTGAGGTCGAATGGTGCCTTGTGAAGGAG
The DNA here is from genome assembly GCA_000404065.3 of Pinus taeda. Classification (NCBI taxonomy): domain Eukaryota; kingdom Viridiplantae; phylum Streptophyta; class Pinopsida; order Pinales; family Pinaceae; genus Pinus; species Pinus taeda. The sequence goes on along the minus strand of APFE030337561.1, from coordinate 102,946 downwards.
GTTGAATGCTCTATATAAGTGATTTTCCTATCCTGAATGGGTGTGTCTCTTCACTGGGCCAACTTGACTTGAGGGATGGCCAACTTGACTATTTTGGAGCCAAAAATTCAAAATTCCAATTTCAAAATTTTCCCTTTTAAACCCAACATGAAAAACATGTATTATATAAAAAATTTCAAGGGGTAAACAATGAAAATGACATGAAGAACATGTCTTACAAATTCATTATACATTACAATGGCTAAAATACAAATTATGAAGACTGACCATAGCTACAAAAATTCAACACTTTGTCCTCTCTTCCTCCCCTCGCTTCTTCATCATTTCCATTCTCTTGTTTCCCCTTCTTCCTCAGACTAACCTTTCCTTTTCCCTTCCCCTTATTTTTATTTTTCATTTCTTCTATTTTTATGACCCCTTAGAGATCGTTTAATTGGCTTCTTTTTATATTTCTTACTCTCTTAGTATTTCTTTAGGTTAGATTTCATTTTCTACCCTTTTATTTTGAACATTAGAGGTCCCTTGTTTAGTACCCCTTTTATCTCTATACCTAATCTACGTTGCTTACTATATAATCTTACAATATTTAAACATCACTACTAATATATATCTATTACATATTGGGTTTTTATGATCAATTAGCATTATTTATAATATATTTCAACATTTACTATTAATTAATTCATATATATATATAGAGAGAGAGAGAGAGGTTATTCCAAAGTTTTTTGAATTACTTCTAATTTTTCAGGTTTTTCTTTTTTTTCTTTAGGCATTTCTTTTGTTGTTTTCTATTTATGTGATTTCTTTAGCCAACCATTTCTCCTCCTCCTTGACCCTTATATAACCCTTAGCTCTATGGAATTCTTCTCTTGACACGTCCATCCTGATGATGGGTTTTGATATTGACTCAAAACATCAACATTAAAAATGGATATTGTGGATATAATTCTAGATAATTGCTCTTCAAACTTCAACAATAGAATTTGTAATCAATAACCTCACTCTAGCCCTCGGGTTGAAAAATACTGATTTCTTTCCTTTATATTTATATAAAACTAAAAAAATATGTTAAAAGAAAAATCATGTGCAAAGGTTTTTAATAAAACATAAAAATAATTTTTTCAAATATTGTTACATTAAAAAAAATTACATTATTAAAAGATTTCATCTCCTTACACATTTAGTAAATCCGATCTTCATACCCACTTATAAAATTAAAAAACTAAAAAGGTACTATACAAAACTTATCTTTTATAAATTTAAAAAAATAATATAATCATTATAATAAAATAAGTATGTTAATAAATTTATTGAAAATTACTATTACTTATTAAAGAAAAAAAATAATTTTTTTTTTTATTTTTATACTAAAATATTATTAACATTATTGCCCCCAAGGGTTAGTTTAGTTGATCTAAAATCAGTGCATCCGCCATTGGAGGTCAACCAGACGAGAGCGTCCTTCTCCTTCTTGGGGTCAGGCCTTGCCAATGAGCCGTGGGGCTACAATTTTATTGTGACGTAGCGCCTACTCACTAACTGAACCACAAACATATATAATATATATATAAATAAATTATATTTTATTTACTGCTACTCACTAACCAACTGTCTGTCTGTGAACCACAAGTAAATATATATATTATTATATATTATATATATAGTGATATTATATATCATAAGAATTTAAATATCTTTTATTTTACTATTTTAAGTAAATACAATGTATGTCAACAAAATGATACACACAATACAATGACTTCTACAAAATGTGTATTTGTGAAATGTTATATTTATATATATATATATAATATAGAACACTTTGAACAACTTTTTAAAGTTACACTTACATTGACAAAGAAGTTCATGGAACTGAAAATGCCCTACCACCGCAATTTAAGCAACTATAAAACTAACGCGAAGAGGAGTGATGAATCTATTTATAGAGTGAATGGTTTTTCGAGTTGCACACCTTGTAAAAATACATGTATTACAATTAAATTAAACCTCACATCTTGCGATACAACGATTCTTCTCAATGTGGGATTCTAAAACTTGTATTCTTTACTCTCCTAATGGTAACCAAGAAAAATGTAATTTCTATTTTATGTACATAGATCAATGAACGAAAACCACTCAAATTTCCCATGTGGGTCTTCTCTTGACATATTCTTCTCATGTATAATTTCTCTATGTTATCGAAAGTTGTGATTACAAATAAATTAATCAAAGTTTTAATAGAATAATCACTTTTGAATTAAACGAACTCTCAACTATTCATCAAAACAATTAGATGTTTTATTTTTATTTTTCAAAAAATAGATTTATTTTTTAATGGAATAATCATTTATAAATTGTTGGAAATATTGTTGTTATAGATGTCAAAAACAGGGGGAGACTACTTATTGTTGGAAATAATACTGAGAGGGGGTGAATCAATGTTATCAAGTCATTTATTTTTTTTTCAAACCCAGATCATATACGCTGCTTCAGTTAGATAAAACCGCGTATGTATGCGACTACAGAGAAGGAAACCCGTGTATGCAAAGCAGACTAATAATTTAATTTATCTTACAGATGTTGATCATTAATCTGTGTATTAGAATCAAATAAACAGTAACCAAAAATAGTAAAACAGCGCTGAAGACAATCACACACAAGAACACAAGATGTAAGGTGGAAACCCAATGTGGGTGAAAACCACCTGCTGCAATTTGTCTCTATCTTCTTTTAATTAGAAACTTTCTTTTACAATGTACTGGTGCAGTTCTTTACCAGTACGCAGGTTGCAACCTGCAGAGAGCTACAACCCTCTCTCGTTCTCCAGCTGATCCTGGAAGGGAGCTACAACCCCCTTAGCTCTTGCACTAGCCAAGATACTAGTACGTAGGTGCTGGCCTATAGAAGGCTACAACCTTCTCTCTCTTCCAGGGACCACGTTTCATAAATTTTCAGACTGGATCCATGAACATCAATCAATCATAAACAATCTCCTTTTCACCAATTAGCACTGAATCAAGTAGACACTTCTCTGACAGCTGTACCCAAATCATAGTAACAGTAACTACATACCAAATTCTGAACCCAGAACACTACAGCAATAAACAAAAGCAGTTAGATCACAACTCAAAAGATATATGCTACTTTAATAATCTGAAACCTGCGTGAATACGCTTCTGTGTTTGGAACAACCCGCGTATACGTTGTTTGCGTTCACTGAACTAGCGTGTATACGTGCCTTCGCTTCACTGAACCTGCGTATAGATCTATAAAGGATAATTCACTCTTTCAAATATTCAGACACTAATTAATCCAGATTATCAGATTTATAGATCAAGTATGCGCCACACATAACATATCAAAATCATAAAAAGATACTATCATTCAAGCCTTATGATTATGACCGATCAATAGAACTTATCCTTCTCTTTGCACTAAGGTTCCTCCTTCATTCAGATCCAGATCTACACCATAACCCAATCATTGTATTCTAGATCTAGCCCTTTTCAGATATTCAATAATTCAGATGATATTTGCCTAATGATCTTCTTCCTTTTTATAGAGTTTCCTTTTACAATACCACGGTCCAAAACCATAACAATTCAATACCATGAACCCAATACTTGGGATCAACACTTATGACGAGATGCCATGGTCCAAAACCATAGGTTCAAATACCAAGGACTAAACACCACAGAACAAAAATAAGTTATCCCACATATACGCGCTCTGCCTTGCATGAAAGTGCATGTATACGCATACGCGTCTTGGGAACGTCCAACCCGTGTGTATATGCAACTTCGTCAAAGTGAACCTGCGTATATGTCTTTTTCTTCTTTCTGAGTGCCTGAACTATGATCTGTCACCAAGGTGAGTTGCCATCAAGGACAACACCAGTGCCATAGCATCAAACCTGCCAAACCTGTGCCAACAGGGTTGACCCTGTTGATATGTATATGAGGGTTGTTGTTGACCAGGTGGGCCCTGCTACTGCAAGGGCTGACCTTGCGGCTGCAAAGGCTATCCTTGTGGCTGCAGAGGTTGGCCTTGCGAAAACATAAGCTGGGAATTTTGTTGAACATATTGCATTTGTGGCTGCATGGTTTGTTGTAATTGTTGAGAGGGTTTCCCCTGTGGTTGTTGTAGTTGTCCTTATTGCGTCATCATCTGCCCTTGCTGCAACAAAGGTTGCCCTTGTTGCTACAGAGGTTGTCCTTGCTACTGCAAGGGTACTTGAACTGTTCCTGGATTGAGACCTTGAAAATTTCTGAACTGTATCTGGCCATTGCCACTAGGAAAGTAGGTCGGGCCACGCTGAACATACGGTCCAAGCTGCAAGATGTAGGGTGGATTGACCATTCCTTGGGAACTGTTATCACTTAAGAAGTCTAATTCCCAAACTGCTCACATTAGTTTGATGGTAAAGATTCGGTGCTAGTCTAGGTTTGAGTTTTTGTTTGCCTTAGAGTCTGAGTCTTAGGAGTCTACTATGCATTCTCATTCATCATTGGTCTCATATCTCACATGAATATCATATGTCGAAACTCATTTCAAAGTTCATATGTGCTACGAAACTGTCTAGGTGATTTCGTAGCTCATAAACCCGGTCTAGGTGATTTCGTAGCGCAAAACACCGATTTTGCACTGACTGCGTTATGAAATCGGGAATTCGTGCTGATCCATAGCAAATCTCACCCAGCTATCATATTTATCAAAATCCATTGTGTTTACATCAACAGTTTTAAGCTTATACACTTCTTCTATCATATCCAACCGCTTATCTTCATCATTAGGTCATTAGGTGTCTTGGTACTGGCACATGTTTGTAGTTGTTACTAAGAAGGAGACAAAGGGTTCTGTTTACAATCTGAATGCATTTAATGGAAAGTTGCTTGCTGGCATCAATCAAAAGATTCAATTATACAAATGGGAGCTCCGTGATGATGGTTCAAGAGAGTTTCAGTCTGAATGTGGCCATCATGGTCATATTATTGCACTATATGTTCAATCTCGTGGAGATTTTATTGTAGTTGGTAATGAAATCAATCTCTTTATTGATATATGGCACTGGAATGGATTGTTTAAGGGTATATTGCAGCAGTAGAGGCCATAATATTATTAATGTTAACAATCCCTGGATTGGACCGCCTGGGAAAGGGCCTCAATGTGGTGGCCCGGAGCGCGTTGAAGCCATTGTTGACTGTGGTGTCCTTCTGCCTATTTCTATAGATGGATATCTACTGTAAATTCGAGGTACGCCCTGTTTTTGATGGCCCCCTTTGCAATCCTGCAGAACATCTTCGACACCAGAAATCAGTGATGAAAAACGAGAGGAATGCTTTTCTTATAACCATGTCTCTAGTTCTCTATTGGCTTCTGTACCGTGTTACAATTTTGTGCCTTCAACTTCAGTGGATGAATTTGAGCGAACTATAGGAGGATATTATCGAGCACATGGTCGTGCAGATGACACAGTAAACCTTGGGGCATAAAGGTAAGCTCAATTGAGATTGTGCATGTCTGTAACGATGTGGATGGAAGGGTATTGGAAACTGCTGCAATCGGAATTCCAACAGAAGAATGTGGTGCCTGAAAATAATATATTCTTTCAGGTTTATTATAAATTTAGTACCTTTTCAATGCTAGTAGAGCCACTGATGTTGGTCACCGGTTTCTTCTGCTTCTTTTTGGCTTGCATATTGTGTCGACATTCCGATTTTTCAATTTCAAAGTCATCAGTTTCATACCTTGCTAAACTACAGCGAGAAGAGGTCCAAGATGCCATTAAATGCCTACAAAATGTCATGAATCTGCGCTTAACTGTCAGTGAAAAACTTGAGACCTCATTGTGTGATCTTGCACAAACTGGAGACATACAAGCTTGCAAGGCTGTTCGGAAGGCAGCTGATGCTACATTGGTTCCATGATCTGATAAAGCTCTTTCGCATCGGTGGCAAGGCTTTTGATACCAACTATCTCTTCATGGGCGACTATGTTGATCATGGATACTACTCTGTTGAGACCATGTCGTTGTTGGTTGCTTTGAAAGTGCGCTACAGGGATAGAATTACCATACTATGAGATAACATTTTGGTGCGTCTGCCAGGAGTCTAAAGATTAATCATTCCCGAAATCAAGAGACTGAACTTCTGAAGGTAGCAGGAGCTCAGAAAGACTTTCAAGGCTACAATCTACCTTGGTGACTCCATACATTTTCAAAAGTTGAAAAGGTGGCTTCGAGAGGGAGATATACACGGAGCAATCCTGACCCAGATCCACCTACTCTTGTGGACAATCCAGACACCATTTCAAGGAGCAGACAAAGATTTACTGAAACACCAGGTACTCCATCTTTTTCAAAATCTTTGCTCTCTGAATTTTCAAGAAGTCCTGAAGACAAAATTGTTGATGATAAGATTCATGAGGTGTTGTTGAGGTCTGAGAACGAAGAAGAACTTATTGGAATTATTTTAGATTTACAGAAAAGAGGTATTGATACTTCGTCCTTAGTGTCACAAAAAGATAAGGAGGAATTTTGGGAGGTTGTTACTTCTGAATTGTTGTTAGAAGAGGAAGATTTAAATAAACTTAAAGAGCTTGATGCTTTTGAAGTCTTACTCAAATCTAAAACTGGTCTACCCCTTCCAAATTGGAGTACAATTGTTAGTGGTTTGCAAAGTCCAAATAGTCCTTTTCATATCAGCACTTTATCTTCTTCCTCTGCTAGTCCTAGTAGTTCTCAGACACTAGGAAATCCACCTCATATCAGTTCTAGTTCCTCTGTCCCTATAGTACCTGTTATCACTCTTCCTCCATTAATTATGGCCATACCTGCTAGGTATGCTCCACTAGCCCTCCCTGCTATTTTACATGACCTTCCCAACAAATATGCTGCTAGAATTCTAACATGGGGTGGAGATGAAGAAATCATAGCAGAAGAACATGTAGACAGATTCAATGATTTCGCTGACAGAGAGGAAGTTGATGATGAGGACATGAAGCTAATATTGTTTGCACAAACTTTCATTGGAGAGGTTAGAAAATGGTTTAAAGCTCTTACAGATGGAAGCATTCACAGTTGGGCAGAGTTTGAAGATAGTTTTCTAAGAAAGTGGGGAAACATAACTAATCCGGTCCAAGCTCTCACTGAATACAACAATCTTAGAAGAGCACCTGATGAAACCGTCCAAAACTTCTCCAAAAGGTTTAATAAAATATACAATTCCATCCCAGCTCATTTGAAGCCTCCTAGTGCCTTGGCACAATTGAGATACACCGAAGCATTTGCTTCTCTTTGTTACTCAAAGAAATGGATTCTGCTACTCTTGCTGACATTCAAAACGATGCAATTAAAGTGGAAGGAAACATGATTGCTTCCAAGAAATCAAAGATGGAAAAAGCTAAACTGAAAGAAGAAGAGAAACCTTCCACTTCAGCTTCAGAGGATAAGTTTGACACAATGATGAAGACCATGGAAATACTGATGGATCAGTTGGCTCTTGGGAATACTTCTGCTCCTCCAGCATAGTAGGAACCTCAATTTAGAAATCCTCAGTTCAGGAAACCTCAAAATCAGCAAAGGCCAAGAGAAAATAGGAATCAACAGCCGGATCCTCCAATAAGACCTCCTTTCCAGCAAAACTTGGTTGATGATGAAGATGAACTTGAAATTCCTGAGGAGTCCATCCATTGTTTTGATGAAGAAGTGCCAGGTATCTTCTTGACTAAGGAAGAACATGATGAGTCTAGTATGACCAAACCAGGGGAGGAACCTTCAGACTATTTAAAGGGCTATCAACATGCTATCTTTGAGATGCAAAAGCAGTACAATCTCAGGAACAGAAACGTTCCTATTACAGCAAACAAAGCACAACCCAAGAAGGATGCCTCAAATGCTATTGAAGATAAGAAGGACAACTCAAAGGTTGCTGAAGGTAAAAATGATTCTCCACCTGGCAAAAAGGATATTCAAGCTCCATCCCATACTAAAGAAATTAAGAAGACTGTTTCTGTTTTTAACCTTGAGAATGAGATTGCAAAAATCAAAATATCAGTTCCCTTTAGTGAAATCATCAAGGTAGACAAATACAGAAGTAAGATTGATGAAATGCTCAATTCACAACCAGGAGTAGTCGATATCTTAAATGTACAAGAAGATAATCCTATTATTTGTTTGGGTCCAAGACTTGAAGATGAGCAGAATGAAGAGTTTCCTCCTTTCTAGATAAGCATTAGCATTCATGATATGATCTTACATAATTCTATGTTAGATTCAGGGGCATCTCATAATCTTATGCCCAAGGTGATCATGGAAAGATTGGGATTACAGGTAACTAGACCATATAAGGATCTATTTTCCTTTGATTCAAAAAGAGTTCAATGCATTGGTTTGATTAAAGATGTTGTTGTGGGTCCCACACAAATTCCAACAAAGACAATTGTCATGGAAATTGTTATGGCCAACATTCCACCTAAGGTTGGGATGCTTCTTTCAAGATCATGCGCAGCAAAGATCAAAGGCACGATGCAGATGGACCTTACCTATGCTACTATCCCAATTTTTGGTGAGCAAAGGAGGTTGTATCGGGAGACCAAAATGGCTTATATGGTAAGCAGCAAAGGCAAACCTCAAAATTTTCCTATTTATTCATTTGATACTGGTCTCGGATCAGACATCCTATTCAATGAATTAGTTGGAAGAGAATTAGAAGAGAAGTTTTCAGAAAATCAGTGTCAAGGAGGGCAGCAAGGAGATGAAAGAGACACAACAGGCTGGTGGTAATTATACTTTGATGGATCAGTAGGAAGAAAAGGGGTAGGAGCTAGGATTTTGATCACAAGTCCAGATAAGGAAAGTAAGTTTCTCTCCTACAAGCTAAATTTTGATTGCACTAACAATATGGCCGAGTACGAATATCTGATTTTAGGCTTAGAAGCCTTAATAAAATTGAAAGCTAGAAACATTGCTATTTGTAGAGATTCTGAATTGGTAATTAAACAAGTAGAAGGTGTTTACCAAACTAAGGATGCAAGGATGAGAGCATATAGAAACTTAGTGTTGGAAATTGATTGAAAAAAGATCTATTATTTGGCTTTATGTAAGGACTTTGTTTCAGTAATACAAGATTGACTTTGCTTCTCAGGACTCAGGAGGGATTCGATGTTCAGAATGTGTTGTGTTGTTCTTTTCCCAATATTTGCAGTGGTATGAATGTGTAATCACTTAGAATTCACTCATAGTGCCCTAACCTCCTGTATACATTCATACACTGTGTGGTCCTATATGTTTTTGGTATGTTTTGAATGTGTTGAATGCTGAATGCCATGACTTCTATGCAAGGTTGATACCATTGTTATACTGAAATGATGTTGACTCCATAAGCCCAATGGATAGTTTCTAATTGTGTTTCCACCACTCATATTTTTACATTCATTTCACAAGAGTTAGCCATCTTAATCATAATAAAAAAATATTAATCCTTTGAGAGAGGCCTCTCTGGTTGGGGAGGCTAAGCCTCAGCCTAAAGTAGGTTTGAAATAGTTTCTTGAGGTCTTCCTGGTCTGCAGCCTTCCAGGGTCAGATTTTGAGATAAAAGGAACCATATGGACATAAGGATTTTTGTATTGAACCTGTCTTATAAGGCTCCTGATACTGGAAATTACCTGACCCAAACGAACCAATGAGATTTTGGACATATTGGTACTGGACATTGCTTGATCCAACAGGACCAATAGGATTTTGAAGAGCACCAGAAGAAGGTTGGTTCATCCCAACCATGGGATGTTGTGAGCTACTCACATTGGTTGTGCCTGACACCATAGAAGCATTCACATTCTTCCCCCCATGCAATGGCACAACTTTTCCACTTACTGGAGGGGTTGAAGAACTGACAGCAACATGACTCGAGACTATCGGTTGAACCAGACGAGTGACTTGGATGGACGAGACAAGAGGGTTTGGAATGGTGGGTTGCACCGGGATTGAGCTAACTGCAGAAGTCATCATCTGTTGGGAGGTCGAGTTCTGAATGAACAGACTTGTCGTAGGCATAACATCAGATGCCCAAATAGGGTTATGATAAAGTGACAAGGCACTAGGTGTACCTGAGACCAATTTTTCTAAAGTCACATAATCAGGGGGTAAATCCCTATAAATACTGATAGGAATGCTTCTTGTGTAAGGGAAACCTCCAGGAGGAAACTGATGTTCTTCCTCTTCAACAATGTGTGGAGTAGAAACCTTCAAGTGATCCAGAGAGGAGATTGGAGCATCGGATTTGGGCTCCATGGGTGGAAAAAAGCGACAACGAACAATCGAAGATGTTTGAGGGGATAATTGCAAAGGAATACCCAGCTAATCATACAGACTATACAGACGCTGTGGTGATATCTCAACAAGGTCGAACAAAGGATTTAGAGGATATACAACCAGTCTAAGCTGACTTTCAATAGTTGGTGAACTCTCAGGAGTCTAGGCGGGATTGTCCAGGGATTCTAGGCCAATATCAAACAGTGACTCAGTATCTGAAGGAGGTGGAAGACGAGATGACAAAGGTTGAATGATTAGAACAATTCTGAGTTCAACACCTTGGTCCTCAAGTGACTGCGGTAATTCAGGAAATGGCTCCTCTGACAATCTTTCAGACGGAGGAGAGGAAGAGGAATTGGGCGAACTAGATGGTTCAACCACGATGCCTTTGTCTCAAGTATTAGGAAAAGAGAGTAAATTTCAAGTCTTTAAAATTTACTTTAAGGAATGCTCACGATTTGGTCTTGAAGAGACTAACAGGATTTTATAAGATCGTGGGAAATAATTTTTAAAGACGCATAAATAAACTAGTGTTCTTTCATATTTTAAGAGTCAAGAAAGAAGCAAAGATGGCTCTATCACTTTTGATTGGAAATGAGCTTGAAAGGACAAATGCTCGGATGATCTTTTAAGTTTAATGAGTCAAAAAGATCAGATGACTACTATGGATGATCTAGGTAAAAAGGATTATTAGGTAACCGTCAACTACAGAATACCTCTCGGTGAACCAAGAAGTACGGGTAGGCAATCTCCTCGAATGGTATGTTTAGTGTATGATGTTTACAAGCTAGCAGACTCGACTTCCTATGTATAAAGGATTGTAGCCTAGTGGGGTCTCCCTTTCTATACTCTACGGTAAGGGGATCACAAGTCCGTGCTAATGTTGTCTAGTGTGGAAGCTAACGACAAATGCTAGGTTTAAAGACCTCAGAACACATCTCTAGCCTAGACCTTCTAGATGTGATCGTTAGAATGTGCCTTAGGTTAATTGAGTTTATTTTAAAGTTTATCTTGAATTATGTCTCGGTTTTCAAGCCTTAGTGATGTCACTCAAAAAGTCCTATATGCAACTAAATGAGACAAGACTTTCATTTCGATGAATCATCTACACTAGAGAGGGTAGAAAACATAATAAAATGCAAACAACCAAGCAACTGAAAGCAAAAATGATCTTTTCACTACTTTACTTTTTGAAAATAAACTAATGAAAAAACTCTTTCCAATTCCTAGTTTCCTAACAAGTGCACTCCAAACAGTCCTTTCAAAATTAAAGAGATTTTTTTTTTTTCTTTTCAAATGAAAATGCAACCGTAGTCTTCAATGATGCTAACTAACATAACATATTGATGCAGCAAACTAGAATTATGTGCTTTTCATGAAATGACAAAACAAATCTTTCATCAAATAATTCAATGAAAACGTTTTCAAGACAATCAATCCTCAAGCAAATGAAAAGGCACAAAAGAGAATCTCTTTCAAACTAATGAAGCAATGGCTCTACCAAAAACAAGACAAGCAATGTGACCTATGCCAGAAAAGAGATGTTTAAACAAGCAAACAAAACTTTTCAAACTTGTGTGATGGATACCAAATCAGTAAGAGGACTATAAATGAAATGCAAGGAGTAAATTCACCAATAACTTGACTCACTGAGTTCACAATCAACTGAATGGATGACAACCTAAATGCCCTAGTGATACAAACCATCTACAAACTCAAGAAATCAAGTAAAAAGAAGGCAAGTCAACAAGCATATAAACCAAGTCAAAATGTAGCTTTCCAGTCAGGGAGAAAACAGTCTAAAGAAGTTATAAGGCAGAAATCAAGAGGGCAAGACACACTGGTTGAGATCTGGGGTGAACCCTAATATTCACCTACAGGCATCGATGTGACTGCTTAACTGACAACAAGCACCAAAAGGGGGTCAGCGTGACTGTTCCTGAGTATATCACACCGTTCGGCGCGACTGTCAGTGAAATAAGTGTGTTGGCTGAGGATACAAGGAAAAAATAAAAAAATTCAAAGGCTGAGACTAGACTTGCTAGTGTAAATTTCAAACCTAGAGCAGTAAACAAGGCAGAGAAAATATAACTAAAGGGAAATTGTGACACTATAAATGTTCGCACAAAACCATGGAATTACAAACAAGCAAAAAGAAGGGTTGGCTCCCCAGCAGAGTCGCCAATTTGTGGTGTAGGTAAATTCTAAGTGTGGAGACACACAATTCCTCTAGCCCGAGAGTGGGTCTAGCCACAAACAAGACATTCTATGTAAAATTTCCTTAGGTTAGAACCAATTAATAGGGCCTACCTCTTAGTACGCTATCCATTTGATGATGACCATGCTTCCTTGCTCCAGCTATCTTCTGTTTCTTCTTGTGAACATCTGAAACAAGTAGACAACAGCAGACAACAACTGTGATAATATACAAATTGTATTCAACCTACTTAACAAGTCAAGAAACATTAAGCCATAAACATGTGAAATGACATCTTATGTAGGAAATCAATCAATAGTTTCATATTTATTAAATCAAGAAGATATTACAATCGACGTCTTGATGTTGTTGTTCTCCTCTGATGAATCCAGGTTCCCACACACTTCTGCTAGAATTCCATGGATGGCCTCAACAATGATTGTCTAAAGGCTCTTCCCTTTAGGCTTCACACCAAACCAACTCAGAATTCTCCCTTAAACAGAAACTAGAGAGCTACAACATATGGATAACTTGTTGATTACTCCAAACAAAACTTAATTAGCACTAGCACACACACACTAACACTAGCTTGTGCTTGGGAAAAGTGGAAGTTTATATAGCTTGAATGGATGGGAGATGGTTCCTCTTCTCATGGGAGAAGTTCTTATCTCTTGAGGTGGTTCCATCCTAATAGGGGACAGGAGCCCAACCTAACTTCCTCAGCTCCATCCGGCCTAACCATTTGCTAAACTTCTGTTACAAAGCTTCTAGAGGTGGAAGCTTCAGCTCCATATTTAAAAAAATTTCCGAAAGAGGATCAGCACGACTGAGAAAGGGCTCAGTTGATCCGATCGGTGCTAGGGATAGTTGTAAACCTTTCATATCGGCGCAAGGAGGACACGGGTCATTAGATTCGGTCTGTAAACTAGGAAAAACAGAAGGTTTTGGAAAATGATGCAAAGAGGAATTGTTTTGCTGATGAAGAGGGACATAATGGGAGGTTCTTCATGATGGGAGAGCATGAATGGTTCACTGTAGATTTCCTCCATGAAAAAGGAATGCGAAGTACAGGGACACTGACAAATTGTTGTGTAACAAATCTGAATATCGCTGCTAAATTCTTGGCTTGTTCTTCCTCATTCTTAGAATATATCAATATATCATCAATGAATACAATAACAAACTTGTCTAGATAACGATGCAACACATATTCATAAAGGACATAAAATTAGTTGGGGCATTAGTCAAACCCAAAGGAACCATGACAAACTCATAATTCCCATACCCAGTCCTGAAAGCAGTCTTGTAAATGTCCTCTTCTTTTATGTGTACCTAATGGTATCCTGATCTCAGATCAATATTCAGAACATTGTTGCTCCCTTCAATTGATCAAATAATTCATCAATCCTCGGAAAAGGTTACCCATTCTTGATCATCACCTTTTTCATCTACTTGTTATCAATGTAAAACCTGAGGGTACCATCCTCCTTCTTCACAAAAAACACTAGTGCACCCCAAGGAAATACACCTGCCATAATGTATCCCTCATCGAGCATTTCCTTCAGCTATAACTTCAACTCTACTAACTCTGGTGTGCTCATTTTGTAAGGTTCCTTTCATGCTGGTGTTTCCCGTAGTACCAAATCAATAGAAAATTCCACTTCCCTGTGGGGAGGCAACTTTGGAATTTTTGCTAGAAACACATCCTGAAACTGTTGTAATACAGGGTACCTCTTGAAGGTTTTTTCATCCTTAACATCCTTACCCTTGTCACTGGAAATATGAACTGCAAACATCACACACCCCTTTCTGCAATTGCATTCAGCCTACATAGCGGTGACCATCCTCACTGATGTAAGCTTCTTATTTCCTTGCAAAATTATATTTTCCCCATTATCATCCAAGCACTCAATGGCCCTATCATAAAAATCTACTTTGGCCTTGTGAAGATACAACCAATCCATACCCAAAAGAATACTATATTATCCCAGTGGTAGTATATTCATATGTGTTGATGTAGGCATACCATTCAGCTCAAATGCACAAGCTCTTACCCAATGATGAACTCTCTTCTTAGTACCTATAGCCAACCACACCAACCAAGACTCTACATGCACTTCTTTTCTCAATCCACAGTTATCCACTAGGTCCTGATTAACATAACTATAATTATATCCAAGAATAATCAAAATAGAAACAAATTGACCACAGAGCTTACCTTCCATCTCAGTAATGGATGTCTGGTGATCTTCCTACTTGTTGTCCATAGATGCATAAATTCGAGGAATTTTATGACTAACATATCCAAATGTTTGTGCCTCCTAAGTGCTATAGATCTAAGGACTACCACCCTGGTATAATGGACAATCCTTCTTATGATGATCTTTGCCACATATCCAACACTGCAACGGTCCCTTACCATCACCTCTAGTATGCTTCTCTCTAGGTTGTGACCCGTGCCCCTTCTCAAGTGCATTAAACTTCTTGTAAGGATCAACATTTCCCTTATCACCTACATCTTGAGGTCTTCCCTGCTTTGGTGGCCACTTCCCTTTAACTTTTTCATTTCCCTTCAAATCACGCTTAGGCTCAGCTTTGCACTTTGACCACTCATAACAAGGCTTCAACTTCTGGATTGATTCCTCCAATGATTGTGGCTCATCAAACTCAAACTAGTCTCTATATGTTGTTGGAAACCCACTGATGAATCTCTAAATCTTGGCCTTCTCATTCTTGAGGTAAGGCATGTACCCAAACAACTCTTGGAACCTGCTAGTATAATCATCATATGTCATAAAACTCATCTATAATTTGTAAAATTCCTTAGCTTTTTCATCATAGTACCTCTCCGACAACTACTTCCTCTTAAATATTCTCTCGAAATCATCCCAAATCAACTCTTCTTCCTGAATTCCCTCAACATTATTCACATCTTCCCACCAAATACCTTCTTTCCCTTTAATACTGAATGTGGTTATCTTGGCTTTCATTTTCTATGAATAGTTATGAAATATAAAGAATTTCTTCATCCCCAACAACTATGCCTATGCATCTTTTGAATTCTTCATCTCTTCATCGAATGTAGGAGGCTTGAATTTCTTGAACTCCTCTGGTAAGTAATCACTCCTCCTATAAGGATGATGATGGTGACGATGATGATAATGTCTCCTGGATGAGGAACTAGAATGATGCACATACATACCAACCCTCCTATCAGGTGTATCTAGTGATCTTCCACCTCTGACTGTATCCCTTTTACCCAACCTGTATCCAATCTGACACCTACTACCATAAGCTTGATTAGTTTTCCTTCGTGCTCTTAGTTGATCCTCAACTATCCATGTCTATCTAATTCCAAAAAGCTCTAAAGAATCGTTGCATTGACTTCTACCTACTTTTCCTTAGCCCTTGCAAGTTTTTCCTAAGCCTCAACCAACCTGTCATTGTTTGTTTTGCAATTTTTTATCTTTTCCCTCAAATTCCTCAATGTACCTGTTATATTAGGAGAATACTCATCTCCCTGCTACCCAATTGATCTGTAGGGGGAGTCATGGGAATTGTAGTCTACAATTTTTCTCGTAATCTCTAATTCTCTTCTTCCTACAAGTAGGCCATGTCAGCTAAACCAAATAGATAGCAAAATCAAAACCATACCCCATTGATGTTCATGGGAGGCTTATCTCATATGTAAACGCAATCCACATTAGCATGCATTCTGCTAATATATGCATAATCATAATCAAATCAATATATCAACATCATGCATGACCATACCATCTGTATTCCATGACCCCATGCATGATAATCATAACCATGATAACATCGTTTTTCACCCAAAAAGAGCACAACCTACTCTGATACCACCCTATAACCACCTCCTCCCATATTTACCCACTTTCACTGATTTTCCCAAACTAAACATGTGTTGATGGTCACTATGCTAAGACTCAACCTCCTATATGACCTTAAGGAAATGGAGTCGACAACTTAAGACTTTACTAACCTCCCTCGGGTGTTACAAGACCTCGAGGAGCTACCCAACCCATCCAAGTGTCCAACCCCTAAATTAACTCTTTTTTTCACTGACCTAGAGCCTCAGTTGCTCCCTTGCCAAGGCCTCCACGCGATTGTATCCCTCCAGTGGCTCTCATAGGCCTTCTTCCCAGTGAATATGGAATTTTCTAGTTAGTTCTATGCCAACGACCCTTAATTCTCAGCCACTTTTTCAGGGCGAGAACCTATGTCCCTTCCTAGAACTCAATGAAACTTCTAGAAATGATGAATAACATAGAAAAAATGCTTCTAAACAAAAAATTGAACAATGATTTGACCTGATCCTTCCCAACCAGGACTGACATTACGTCAAACACATGATGAGCATGCAATCTATAGGTCACGAATGCATATCTAAACTTAGGGATATGAAAACTTTAAGTATGGGGGATTACGCAGTGCATTATATTAGATATCATTTTTTGGGATTCAACTGCGTTAAGTAAGTCATTCAAACGTATGACCATTTCCATGAGAGGTAGTCGTAACTGACTAATTTCTCATAATTTTTGAATAGTTCACTTAGCACTCATTGCATCGGGTGATGCTCACAGGGGTGAAGAAGTGGGATTGAAACTAGTGAAATGTGGAGAACGAATCACATAGCATCGGGTGATGCTCTCAGAGATAAGCTACCATCGCCCTAGCTGGTTTATTTCCATTTCTGGTTGTAAGCATATTTCGGTATTTTCCATTAATGAAATGAAGCATTATTTCCATTGCATCTTTGTGTATATGG